>JAVSCE010016672.1:0-126189 GCA_032199065.1 Smutsia gigantea | reverse complement strand
AAGATGTCACCAGAGAAAAAAAAAATCATAGCAAAGAAAGCAGACCATCCAAATACCAACTAAAGCAAAGAATAAAACACCTATTATAGAAAGAAAGGAGGAGGAGGAATAAGAAGGGAGAGAAAGAAAGAAACATCAGACTGTGTTTACAATAACTTAACAAGAAAGTTAAGTTAGATTGTTAGATAGTAAAGAAGCAACCCTGGAACCCTTGGTAACCACGAATCTAAAGCCAGCAATGGCAATGAGTACATATCTATCAATAATCACCCTAAATGTAAACGGACTGAATGTACCAATCAAAAGACACAGAGTAACAGAATGGATAAAAAAGCAAGACCCATCTATATGCTGCCTACAAGAAACTCACCTCAAACCAAAAGATATACACAGACTAAAAGTGAAGGGATGGAAAAAGATATTTCATGCAAAACAACAAGGAGAAAAAAGCAGGTGTTGCAGTACTTGTATCAGACAAAATAGACTTCAAAACGAAGAAAGTAGCAAAAGATAAAGGAGGACATTACATAATGATAAAGGGGTCAGTCCAACAAGAAGATATAACCATTATAAATATATATGCACCCAACACAGGAGCGCCAGCATATGTGAGACAAATACTAACAGAATTAAAGGACGAAATAGACAGCAATACATTCATCTTAGGAGACTTCAACACACCACTCACTCCAGAGGACAGATCAACCAGACAGAAAATAAGTAAAGACACAGAGGCACTGAACAACACACTAGAACAGATGGACCTAACAGACATCTACAGAACTCTACACCCAAAGCAACAGGATACACATTCTTCTCAAGTGCACATGGAACATTTTCCAGAATAGACCACATACTAGGCCACAAAAGAACCTCAGTAATTTCAAAAATATTGAAATCCTACCAACCAACTTCTCAGATCACCAAGGTATAAAACTAGAAATAAATTTTAGAAAGAAATCAAAAAGGCTCACAAATACATGGAGACTTTAACAACACTCTCCTAATTAATCAATGGGTTAACGACCAAATCAAAACAGAAATCAAAGAATATATGGAGACCAATGACAACAACAACACAAAGCCACAACCTCTGTGGGACGCAGCAAAGGCAGTTCTAAGAGGAAAGTATATTGCAATCCAGGCCTATTTAAAGAAGGAAGAACATTCCCAAATGAATAGTCTAAAGACACAATTACTGAAATTGGAAAAAGAAGAACAAATGAGCCCAAAGTCACCAGAAGGAGGGACATAATAAAGATTAGAGAAGAAATAAATAAAATTGAGAAGAATAAAACAATTGAAAAAATCAATAAAACCAAGAGCTGGTTCTTTGAAAAAATAAACAAAATAGATAAACCCCTAGCCAGACTCATTAAGAGGAAAAGAGAATCTACACACATAAACACAATCAGAAATGAGAAAGGAAAAATCACGATAGACCCCACAGAAATACAAAGAATCATAAGAGAATATTATGAGAATCTACATGCTAACAAGCTGGAAAACATAGAAGAAATGGACAACTTCTTAGAAAAATACAACCTTCCAAGACTGACCAAGCAAGAAACAGAAAAACTAAACAGACCAACCACCAGTGACGAAATCGAATTGGTAATCAAAAAACTACCCAAGAACAAAACCCCTGGGCCTGATGGATTCACCTCTGAATTCTAACAGACATATAGAGAAGAAATAACACCGATTCTCCTTAAAGTTTTCCAAAAAATAGAAGAGGAGGGAATACTTCCAAACTCATTCTATGAAGCCAGCATCACTCTTAATACCAAAACCGGGCAAAGACCTCACCAAAAAAGAAAATTACAGACCAATATCCCTGATGTACGTAGATGCAAAAATACTCAACAAAATATTAGCAAACCGAATTCAAAAATACATCAAGAGGATCATACACCATGATCAAGTGGATTCATCCCAGGGATGCAAGGATGGTACAACATTCGAAAATCCATCAACATCATCCACCACATCAACAAAAAGAAGAACAAAACCACATGATCATCTCCATAGATGCTGAAAAAGCATTTGACAAAATTCAGCATCCATTCCTGATTAAAACTCAACAAAATGGGTATAGACGGCAAGTACCTCAACATCATAAAGGCTATATATGACAAACCCACAGCTAACATCATACTTAATGGTGAGACGCTGAAAGCTTTTCATCTAAGATCGGGAACAAGACAGGGATGCCCACTCTCTCCACTGTTATTCAACATAGTACTGGAGGTCCTAGCCACGGCACTCAGACAAAACAAAGACATACAAGGCATCCAGATTGGTAAAGAAGAAGTCAAATTGTCACTATTTGCAGATGACATGATACTGTACATAAAAAACCCTAAAGACTCCACTCCAAAACTACTAGAACTAATATCTGAATTCAGCAAAGAGGCAGGACACAAAATTAACACACAGAAATCTGTTGCTTTCCTATACACTAATGATGAACTAACCGAAAGAGAAATCAGAAAAACAATTCCATTCACAATTGCATCAAAAAGAATAAAATACCTAGGAATAAACCTAACGAAGGAAGTGAAAGACCTGTACTCTGAAAACCACAAGACACTCCTAAGAGAAATTAAAGAGGACACTAACAAATGGAAATGCATCCCATGCTCTTGGCTAGGAAGAATAAATATTGTCAAAATGGCTATACTACCTAAAGCAATCTACAGATTCAATGCAATCCCTATCAAACTACCAACAGCTTTCTTCAATGAACTGGAACAAATAATTCTAAAATTCATATGGAACCACAAAAGACCCCGAATAGCCAAAGCAATCCTGAGAAGGAGGAATAAAACAGGGGGAATTACACTCCCTGACTTCAAGCTCTACTACAAAGCCACAGTAATCAAGACAATTTGGTATTGGCACAAAAACAGACCCACAGACCAGTGGAACAGAATAGAAAATCCAAACATTAACCCAAACATATACAGTCAATTAATATTTGATAAAGGAGCCTTGGATATACAATGGGGAGATGACAGCCTCTTCAGCAGCTGGTGTTGGAAAAACTGGACAGCTACATGTAAGAGAATGAAACTGGACTACTGTCTAGCCCCATACACAAAGGTAAACTCAAGGTGGATCAAAGACCTGAATGTAAGTCATGAAACCATAAAACTCTTAGAAAAAAACATAGGCAAAAATCTCTTGGACATAAACATGAGCAACTTCTTCATGAACATATCTCCCCGGGCAAGGGAAACAAAAGCAAAAATGAACAAGTGGGACTATATCAAGCTGAAAAGCTTCTGTACAGCAAAGGACACCATCAGTAGAACAAAAAGACATCCTACAGTATGGGAGAATATATTCATAAAAACGTATCTGATAAAGGGTTGACATCCAAAATATATAAAGAACTCATGCACCTTAACAAACAGAAAGCAAATAATCCAATTAAGAAATGGGCAGAGGACATGAATAGACATTTCTCCAAAGAAGAAATTCAGATGGCCAACAGGCACATGAAAAGATGCTCCACATCGCTAATCATCAGAGAAATGCAGATTAAAACCACAATGAGATATCACCTCACACCAGTGAGGATGGCCAACATCCAAAACACAAACAACAACAAATGTTGGCGAGGATGTGGAGAAAAGGGAACCCTCCTACACTGCTGGTGGGACTGCAAATTAGTTCAACCATTGTGGAAAGCAGTATGGAGGTTCCTCAAAAAACTCAAAATAGAAATACCATTTGACCCAGGAATTCCACTCCTAGGAATTTACCCTAAGACTGCAGTAGCCCAGTTTGAAAAGGACAGATGCACCCCTATGTTTATTGCAGCACTATTTACAATAGCCAAGAAATGGAAGCAACCTAAGTGTCCATCAGTAGATGAATGGATAAAGAAGAGGTGGTACATATACACAATGGAATATTATTCAGCCATAAGAAGAAAACAAATCCTACCATTTGCAACAACATGGATGGAGCTAGAGGGTATTATGCTCAGTGAAATAAGCCAAGCCGAAAAAGACAAGTATCAAATGATTTCACTCATATGTGGAGTATAAGAACAAAGAAAAAAACTGAAGGAACAAAACAGCAGCAGACTCACAGAACCCAAGAACGGACTAATAGTTACCAAAGGGAAAGGGACTGGGGAAAATGGGCGGGAAGGGAGGGATAAGAGGGAAAAAGGGGCATTACGATTAGCAGATGTAATGTTGGGGGGGCACGGGGAGGGCAGTACAACTCAGAGAAGACAAGTAGTGATTCTATAGCATCTCACTACGCTGATGGACAGTGACTGTAATGGGGTTGGTGGGGGGGACCTGATGAAGGGGTAGTTTAATAATCATAATATTGCACATGTAATTGTAAATTAATGATAATAAAATAAATTATATTAAAAAAAAAAAAGACAGGCGATTCTCTGGCCAGGCCTTTCCATTGTAGGATAGCAAAAATTTCAGGAAAACCACAACAGTATTCACAGATTTCTAAGTACTCAGAACTAAATCACACCACCTTTCCCAGGTATGAGAGATGCTGAGAAACAGTGTGGTGGACCCAGTACAGAGAAAAGGGAGTTGAGAATAGTTGTTGAAACTGCCAGGCTCAGGCTCTGCAATAATGACGCTATATGAAGCAAAGACCAAGAAATTATTTCAAGATTCGGAGTTAGAACTACCAGATCACAGAAGAGAAAATAAGGGTACAATTGCTCAGGAACTCCTATTAACAGCTTTCCAATTTGGGTTGCATAAAAAACAGGCTTAGGGATTTGAATCATTCTTACAGTTAAGTGGAATCAGAGATCTAAATTACCAAAGCTTCAAATATTTAAAGTCTAAGGTACCAAACACCATGGAGGTTCTTGCAAGGTTTTTATTCTTTGTATTTTTGAGTGAGTTCAGTGTTGGCAGAACCCCATCCCTGCCTCCATTATTGACGGGGATATCTGCAAAGAAGCAGATGTTTTGCCAAGACAGGGAATATGAATCATTGCATCTAATAAGATGAGAATCTTAGGAAACAGTCTACATAGCTCATGAGTGAAACTAGCAATTAATCTTGACATGTTTTGTAAAAGGTTTGGTTGCTTAACATTTTCTCTCAAGTAATTTTTTTAAGGTTGCTGTAGGCAGGAAAGTAAAAAGACTGACATGCAGGAAACTGAACTCTGCTTTCCTCCAAAGGCCAACTGTACCAGTTGTATATTGAAATATGAGGTGCATCATGATAGGAGATTAGACAAAGGTATTCACCGATGTGCCCTCAGTCCCAACTTGCTAAAGGAAGTAATGAAGCGGCGCCATTGGAGACAAGGAGACATGACCAATTTATTGCTCCATTCAGATGTTGCATATGTATGCAAAGTTTTATTTATAAAGATAATTTATGTGGCAGTTGGGTTATGTGGTAATCACCAAGACATAGTGTCTAAAACAGCACAATGTCACGCTAGCATGTGGACAGAAATTCTCTTGTATTGATCTACATATGAAAGCTTCCCAAGAGGTATGTTGCCATCAAAATGCATCCATTGATTTTTCCACATGCGTCTCTGAGAAAGAGAAATGAAAACCTGATATTTCTAAAATTCATTGATCGTTGCCATCTTGTTTGGATCTGCATTTTGCTAAAAATAAATTATGGAAATCTTATGTCAATAACTCAGTATGGCTCCCTTATGTTCCTCTAATTTTAACATTTTAATTCATCTTAAAATGTTGGTATTATCATTTAATATCCGTTCAATTTTTCCTTAACAGACATTCAAACAGAATTAGCTGACTGATGATCAGGAAGCCAGGTTAAATAAGGTCAGAGTCACAATGTCTATGTTTGATCTCAGAGCCAAAATATTTATTGGTAACTTTTCCATGAAAACTTAAACAGAAATTTATATTTTAAAGAGAAGTGGGAACAACTTTAGCTTTTGAAGCCCAGAAGTCTGTCCTCTCTCTTTTATATCTAGGTATTATATTCTTAAAAATGAAAAACCTGCACAATTCAACTGCTTCCATTATATTGAGCATCACACACCACTTTCTTAGATTTATACATTCATTCATATTCAGCCAAGCACAACCATTAGAACCATCACTACATTTCCCAAAAAACAAGAGACAGTTCAAATGCTGGAATTCCATAAATATCTTCATTTTTTACTAATTTCTTTACCCCACCCTTACCCCACCTCTATTCTTCTCTGGACTTCATTCTCATTCAAACTTTCATTATTACCATCTGCCACTTCTCAGTAAAGCATTTCACAGACATACATACTAAACATTACATAAAATTCAAAGAGAAGAACATTTCCCAACATCTTTAGTCATCAAATGCATGCAAAGTTAAAACCATAATGAGACACTTGTACATACCCACTGGAATGAATAAAACAGAGATTGACAATGATCAGTGCTGACAAAGATGTGGAAAAACTGTAACTCTTATGCTTCCATTGAGAATTTAAGATAGTACAACAACTTCAGAAATGATTTGGATTTATAATGGATTTAAATATGCACTTAAGACACATGTGTTACTAGTTCAGCTCCTCTAAGAAGCAGATGTTATGAGTGGGTTTAGAGATGCAAGAACTTTGTTTGTGGAAACATCTGGAAACAATAGAGGGGTGGGACCTGGAGAAGGTGAGGAAAGCTTTCAAACCGTGATGCAGGTGTGGCACCTGTGAAAGATACAGGGAAGGAAGAAAGGACTGGTAGGAATAGTCTTGAGCTGTACAATTTTAAGAAAGGTATGGTCAAGAGTACTCAATTCAAGCTCAACTACTTAGAGAAACCCACATCTCACAGCATGGGCTCTCTCTAATTCTCCTGCTGTGATGAATTCCTAGCCAGGAAGTATGTGAAGGCTACGGGTAGCATGGCCTCTGTGCACAATTGGTGGTGGATATAGAAGGTGACAGTTGGAGCTGTCTGTCACTGTGTTCCCAACAGCACAAGCAATGAGCAGGAGTTTTGAGGCCTCCACAATCCAGAAACTTCAATCATAGATAAAACCCAAAAGAAATGAAAACATATCCACACAAACATTTTGTATGATTTAATAGATTCCTCCTCTATTCCTTTCCAACACTTTGATGTCTGTTATAGAACGTGTTATTATCAATAATTACTAACCTAATTCTATTTCTTGAGTGTGGGGTTCTTAAAAAATATCACTTTATTTTATATCTCTTACTCCCTAACTGCGTTATCCTATAGTTCTGAATATGTACTCATAAAGATTTATATACAACTTTTCATAGAATCTTTATTCACAATAGCCAAGCTGGAATTAGGTCCTAAAACAGGTGACTAAATAAACAAATAGTGATATCCATACAATGCTATTCAACAATAAAACAAAATTAACTATGAATATACATAACATCATGGATGAATCACAAAAACATATGCTAAGTGATAAGAACGATACTTAAAAGATTATGTACTGTATGATACCATTTATTTGGAAATTCAGAAAAGGTAAACCAATCTATAGTGAAAGGGAACAGATCAGTGGCTGCTGCAAAGGGGCTGGAGGGGAACTTTATGGGGGATGATAATATTCTATATCTTGATGTGGTAGTGGTCTCCTGGGTAGATTCATGTTCAAAACTTATTGACCCATACTTTTAAAATGGAAAGCATGGAAAGGATATGGGTAGCATGGCCTTTGTGCATACTTGGTGATGGATATAGAAGGTGACAGGTGGAGCTGTCTGTCACTGTGTTCCCAACAGCACAAGGCATGAGTCGCAGTTTTGAGGCCTCCGCAATCCAGAAACTTCCATCATAGATATAACCCAAAAGAAACGAAAACATATCTACATTTCATTGCGTGTAAATTATATCTGGAAAGGTTGGTATTTTAAAAGTGAAGTCGAATTTTATAAGGTAATATTTTGCAGTATTTGCAGTTTAGTAAATATGGAAAATTCAAGAGAGTACCTGTTCAAAAATGTGGAAAATCAACAATACAGAAATTGATTTATTTCTTCCCATTTGGTCATACATTAAACTGAGTACCATGTAGTCGTGCATAGTGTTTCTACCATAAAATGATAAAATTAACAAATAATTGTATATTTAAAGCTATTTTTAAAAACCATCAATACTTCTTAAATATCAGGAAAAGTAAGGGAATGCCACAAAAGTCCCAGATACACAGCTGATGAGTAAAATTCACAATTACATATTTTTTAAATCCCAATATATGAAAGAAACCCATAAGTCATCTGTCTTATTCATGAATTCAAGGACTTACACTTTTATTACAGCCATTGAAAAAGGAACACCAAGAGGGACCTCACTCCCTGATGAGACAGAGAATAAGAGGCATATTGTGGGTGCCTGGCTTTAGACAAGTTTTTGAGAGCATACTATTAACAAACGCAGTGCTATGGTTGAAAATATAGTAATTTTCACAGAAAATCTGCAGCAACAATAGCCTTTGATGGCAACTTCACCCCTAGTCAGCATCTTAACAACACATACCAAGGGACAAAGGGCAATCTTCAAGGAACATGGTGTACTTCATAACTGCTACCTGACAGAAACAATTAGAAATCCATATTCAACTGGATGTGGGTCTGTAATACATTTTTAATCAAAATAGAAAATGAAGATGCCTGAACTGAAGAGTTGTCAAGGTTAACAGGAAAATCTTTACCCTCTGCCTTGCAGAGGATAAAGATACACAACAGAAGAACTGAAGCCAATGAAGAGATTATCTATAAATGTTTTTATTGAAATCATTATATTGAAGTAACAACCCAATAATTCAAGCAAAAATTATCCTTCTTATACAATGGACTTAAATAACTTAGGAAAACTTGATTATAAAATACTCATCATAATAGTGTATATATTTTTTACCCTCAAAATGCCTAAAATCAAATTCAGTACATGATATTGTTCATTACATTTGTAGCAAAAGACAGATTGAGTAAAAACGGGAATTTCTTGAATCACCTAAATTTTTTGTTTACTTTCCCATCTCATTGAATTCTATCAGAATCGGTCTTGTTTTCTATTCTTTCATTTCTAATCAGAAAATTGACGTGATTATATACAAGTTTTTTGTAACCTTAAATAAAGTGACACCATATTTGCTCATTCATCATTTATTAAGCACCTACTATGTGCCAGGAAATGTGCTACTCGCTGAAGACAAAACAATATACTATACAGATATCTTCTCTACGCCTGCGGAGCATAGATGATTGGCGCATTTAAGAAAAAATAGGAATAAATTATAATGATTGCTATGAAGGAAAAGCAATGGTCTGAGAAAAAAGGTAGAGAGTAGTCAGAGAAGGACTCTTTACAGATGGACCAATAAGCTTGGACCCAAAGGAAAAGAGGGGCCTGTTCTGGTGATGTGCACTGGGACGAATTTTCCAGGTGGAGGTGAGAACATCTACAAAGTCTCTGGAGAGACAGAGCTCAGATCTTTTGAAAAAGGAAAGGTTAGTGGAAATGGTACCTGGCAAATGAGGAAGAGTAGTGTTAGGCATTACTTGGACCACACAGGGTTTTTAGGCCTTGGTAAGAAATTTCAATTTAATTCTAAGTGCAATGGGAAATCACTAAAGGACTTTTACAAAGAAAGTGACATGGTTCTATTAACATTTTGATAAAGTCACTTCTCTTGCCAAATCGGAATTGTATTAGAAAAGAAAAGAAGCTGGTGAGGACAGAATAATGGTGGTCTGGGTTAAGGTGACAGTAGTGGACCTGGAGAAAGAGAATGGGTCCCTATCTGTTCTGTAGAGAGTATAAGCAAGATTGCTCATATAGAGAGTAGGGCATAGGGCAAGAAAGAAACCAGTGTTGACTCCTAGCAACTGACTTCAACAGCAAAGTGGTGGATGGTACTATTTACTGAATCAGAGGTGCCTAGGAGAACTAAATGAGATGAAGAATCAAAACATCCGTTTTGGACATATGAAGCTTGAGGTGACT
The DNA here is from genome assembly GCA_032199065.1 of Smutsia gigantea. NCBI lineage: Eukaryota > Metazoa > Chordata > Mammalia > Pholidota > Manidae > Smutsia > Smutsia gigantea. Next base: position 116,221 of record JAVSCE010016672.1, on the reverse strand, counting down.
GTAACCCATCCAAAAAGAGTTACCAAGTAGACAGTAGAATGCATGTGATCCATGCGACGTCTAGAGATGTAAATTTAGGAGTCACCAGAAAAACATGTATGTAAATGCATCAGACTTAATGAGATCATCTAGGTGAGAAATGTAGAGAGAAAAGTGAACCCAGTGCTAAGCTTGAAAGAATGTCAAATCTGTAAGTTTGGTAGAGGAGAAACCAACAAAGGAAACTGAGAGAGAAGGGTTAGTTATGAAGAAGGAAAACCAGGAGAGAGGTGTGTCCTTAAGGTATGTCCTGTAAGCCAACAGAAGATAGTATCTCAAGGAGGAAAATACTAAATTGAGGACAAAGCGGCATCTACATACAGCACGTGCAAATTATTGGTGATGTTGACAAGAGCAGCATGAGTGTAGTAACGAGAGTAAAAGTGTGAAAGTGAATGAGAGGTAAGAAGGCAAAGCCATGTAGACAATTCTTTTGGGAAGTTAGCGTAGGAGGGAGACTTAGATTTTTTTTTAAGATGGGAAATATCACATGTTTGAATGTTAATTGTAGTAAGTCAAAAGGAAGTTAAGAGAAAATGATGCAAGAAAATTCCAAGGAAGGAAGAACTTGAGCTGGAGGCTAGAGATGGGATCCAGATCTTTGGTGGGAATAGAACATTTTCTTCCATTTTAACAGAAGTGAGGAAGGAGAGCACACACAAGAGGAAGAAGACATCCCGTTAGGGACAGTGGCAGTTGGAGTACAGCACAGAGGGACATCAGTGGAACATTGTTTTGCACCCTTGATACAAAATGGAAAGTGCAATTAAATGGTAAGAAAATAACAGTTGTATTTCATGAGGCATACCTGCTAAAATATATAAAAATGTAAATATTTAAATAATATATCACCTGTGGAAAATGGTCTTTAAATCTGTGTTTAGACTATAAAGCTCTTATTTAAACCTCACTTTAAATCTATAGTATGAGGCAAAATTACTGAATTTTTGAAATTGCTCTTTCTGTCAAAAGATGATAGCTGAGGGGCTGCTTCTACTGTCTGAGTCTGCCAAAAACAAATCTCACACAAGGATTACAGCATTTTATTCATGATTAATGTAGCTTTTGCTATATTTTGTGGCTGTATGATCTCTCTTACACACACACATACCCCACATACACACACACGCACATGCACACACAGACTCAAAAATATTTTTCTTCAGTTTTAGTGTTGTTTGCTGCGCTGCCTCCTAGCACCCAGGGACTCTTATCATGGAGTGCTTCAAAATGTCTCCTTTGGCGTCTTATTTCTCCACCCCATTGCTGCCCCTTTTCAGCTCTCTGTCGAGAATAGGATATAGTTGTATAGGGCATATTTTCATTATTAAGCATCATAGTAATATAATAAAATATGGCAATGATAATGATATAATATTAGTAAGTCTACATAAGCATATGAGATATTACAAAAAGAAAGAAATATTCAAACGCACATATGCTTTATTGAATCATCTATACAATTTAGTCTCATGCCAAAGTAGAGATAGTACCCGCATTGCCTGTACAACTGTCCAAAATTCCTAGTGTCTCTCTTATATGCCACTTGACTCAAGGTGTTCATTCCACATTTGTTGTAGATTAAATTTCCAATATATACATGGGAATTGTGGACCCACCAGGAAAAGAAAGAAACCCCCTCGAGATTTTTCCATCTCTTGTGACACATCTAATAAGGAACTCTGACTTTAACACAACAGAGGATTATCTTTGAAGACTACAATTTATGTATTGATATTCCTTGAAGACATCACACTTACTTTAGTAAAATGATATTTCACTAAAACTGGCAGAAGTTAATAAACAAAGATTATAATGACTTTCAATAGGCTGACTTAAAGGCATGTACTTCCTGAAAGGGAAAATTAAGAAAATATCTGAACATAGTATTATTGTAACTTGGTATTCTTAAATTTAAAAAAACATACCATTTGTTCTAATACTGTTCCTGTTTCAATCCCACAGGTGTACACCACACATTGCCTCGCCATTAAACTTAACATAATATGCTGTAGCGTCATGTTCAGACATCAGTCACAAATAAAGAAACTAAAACTAATATTGAAAAAAAGAGAATTCCCACAAGTCAGTGTTCTTTCTGAATTCCTGCTGTCTCCATTCTGAAATCAGGACACAGATAATAGATTTTTTGTTTTCATATAAAGCCTACTGTAAACTTACAGATTTTTTTCTTATACTAGGTTAAAGACACTTGAATTAATAATTCAAATAAGGAAAATTTTTGTGAATAATCTTCACTAAATTGTTGTGAGGTCTTTCTCAGAACCTTAAAAGCTAAGTGAAGTAGTTTCTGTTAGTAAGCTAAAATTATCAACAATATGAAATATTTTAAAAATATGTAAGCCAATTAACCATTATGAAAAATAGAAATATCTCTGTAATTCCTTGGATTATTTCCATTATTTAGTGAAAAAAATCATTATTTCTATATTCTAAATTTTTATAATAAGCATGCATTGGAAAAAATATATGGCAAAAGAATTTTAAAGGCTTCATCATTGAACTGAGAGACACTGTATCATATTAACAAATGCTTATCATATTAACAAGTTAACTTATATTAACAAATAAGAGTGTCCTCTACAAAGTATTAAGAGTGAATCTGTTAAAAAAATAATGCCAATTTTTGGTGAAGATTCAGGATACTAGCTGGTCAAATGTGATTGTCACAACTATAAATTGGTATATTTCTAGAAGGTAATTTGGCAATAGAAATCAAAGATTTACAACCATATACTTTGATTTAGCAACTACAAATATAGAAAAGAGTCCAAGGAAATAATGAGTGGTTTGCAGAAAATACTCAAAGTAGTTTATGTATAAAGATATCCCAACAATGAGAAGTCAAATAAATAAATGACTAATTAGTGAGTGGAATCCTATGTAATTTTTTAATTAAGATATTATTGATATACACTCTTATGAAGGTTTCACATGAAAAACAATGCGGTTACTACATTCATCCATATTAGCGAGTCCCCCCATGCCCCATTGCAGTCACTGTCCATCAGTGTAGTAAGATGCCACAGAGTCACTATTTGCCTTCTCTGTGCTACACTCTCTTCCCCGTGCCCCCCCCCCACTCCATGTGTGTGCCAATCATAAGGCCTCTCAATCCCCTTCTCATTCCCTCCCCACCCACCCTCCCCCACCCCTGCCCTTTGGTAAACGCTAGTCCCTTCCTGGAGTCTGCTGCTGTTTTGTTCCTTCAGTTTTGCTTCGTTGTCATACTCCACAAACGAGGGAAATCATTTGGTACTTGTCATTCTCTGCCTGGCTTATTTCACCGAACATAATATCCTCCAGCTCCATCCATGTTGTAGCAAATGGTAGTATTTGTTTCTTTCTTATGGCTGAATATTCCATTTTGTATATGTACCACCTCTTCTTTATCCATTCATCTACTGATGGACACTTAGGTTGCTTCCATATCTTGGCTATTGTAAAAAGTGCTGCAATAAACATAGGGGTGCATCTGTCTTTTTGAATCTGAGAAGTTGTTTTCTTTGGGTAAATTCCTAGGAGTGGAATTCCTGGGTCAAATGGTATTTCTATTTTTAGTTTTTTTGAGGAACCTCCTTATTGCTTTCCACAATGGTTGAAATAGCTTACATTCCCACCAGCAGTGTAGGAGGGTTCCTCTTTCTCCATATCCTCGACTATGTAATTTTTAAAAATGATGAAAATCTATACACCAATGTAGGGAGGAAACAAAGTCATCAGTGCTTAAAACTTGCAACTGGGTCTTACCCTCACCCTGAACAAGCCAATTCCTAATAAGAGCTCTGGTCACACTATGTCCATTAACAGTCATTGCAAGGAGAAAAGCATTTGCTCAGTAATGTTACACAGAAGTTTGTCTGCAGGAACAGTGGGGCAATTTCTTTCAGAATTATAAAGGTCTTACCAACTTTGAGGATTTAGGGCAAGGGGCTGAGGACCTTTTTACTTTCCAGAAGACTCTTTGTATGGAACTGAGTCTCAGGCTCCATCCAGAAGAACTGTCCAGTCTTCCTTCATGAAAAGAATGTATCTCAGCAACATGTTATTAGAAATTTCATAATCAAAAGTAATGTTGGGCATAAACAAATCTAGCCTAAGATGGAGAACAAGCTAAAGGGTAACCAGTATTACAATACTTAAGAATTGCCAATCTAGACAATTTGCTATTGTTTTAATGATGGTTTACTTTGAGACACTTAGTGTACAATTCTAGGGACTTCATGAAGTGATACTAATATCCATACATATATACACATCTGTATATATAGTTTAATTTTTTGTATACTTAATAGATTTAAAGCATTGGTGAAAAGAGTCACATGACAGTTTGTGCGAGCTAAGGAGGAGATTAAGAGTCATGGTTCTGCAGTTCTATATGAACAATGATTTGTGGTGGGATGGCAAGCAAAATGGACACAACAGAAGAGGCTGGAAATCCCTGGAAGCTTTGCTCATGGAGGAATTGCATTTTTTTAAAACCTCACTTGGAAAGAACACATGATGACTTACAGTTATCCAGAGTCTACACATAACTCCTTTCCTTTGACCTCTCCTCCTCCACTATGCAGTCCAGACAAAGCTAACTTCATTTGCTAAATATGTGCTCTGGGATATGCATACTAATGTAATTTTGTCAGTATCAGCATATTTTTCTCATTTTTATTTCAGATTGATCTTCCTTACTGCAGAGGTTCGCAAACTGGAATTTAAATTTCTTAGTACCCAGTCATGCTGTCAAAGAGGTAAAAACTAAATTTAAAAAACACACAAGGAGGTATTGTAATTAAGTTGCTCTAGGAAAATGCAGCAATCTTTTATGATAGCAAGAAAATACTTTCTTATTTATCTGAGTTTTCAACTACCATATTGAGTCTTCTAAAAACTAATTTGTGAACAGTAAGTGCTTCAAAGATCACCTGTGAAGATACTTCTCAATCTGTATTATTTTAAATGAACAAAGGCTGTCTATTTAATTTTGATATAACACTTACAGCTACTGGAATATATTAGAAATTCCAATGGTAATGAATATCCACAAAAATTAAGATTCCAACAATCATTAACATTCTCAAGTAGGCTAATTACTATGTACCAGAAGACACACCACAAAATGACTGAGGTCTTTGATTGGAAGAATACTGCATCAGCATGGGCTTTTAATACTGTCAGGAGCTTTACTAAATACTAAAAACGTGAAGATTAATAAGATCACTTATATCACAAAACTCAGGGTTTGAGGGGAGAATAGACATGAACAAAGTACTACAACAATGAGATAAATGGTGCAAGAGCATGAAGGGGTGCTTTCAAATCATAGCATTTAGCTTTAACAGGTTATCCAGGAAGACTCACTGAACTAATGATGGTATTTTAGTTAACAACTAAAGGATAAGACTTTTCCAGGCAAACAAGAAGCATAAAGGTGTTCAAGTTAGAAAGGTCAGCATGTGCAAGAAAAAGCATGGCCCCTTTTGAGAACGCCAAGTACTTTATAATTCCAAGAGACTAGATCATGAAGGGTAGAGTATGTGAGCTAAGAAGTTTTATCTATATTGTAGGTAATGGAATGAGTACTTTAAGAGTTTTACATAAAAGTAAATACCCTATTTGCATTAGTCAGGTATCTCCAGAAAAACAGACCCAATATCATGTATGTATATGTATGTATGGATGGATAGATAGATAGATAGACAGATAGGATAGAGAGAGATAGAGATATAAAGAGATATAAGGAATTGGCTTACATGATTATGAAGGCTGACAAATCCAAAGTTTGCAGGGTGGGCCAGTGGGCTGGAGAGCCAGGAGAGTGGATGTTCCAGTTTGAGTCTGAAAGCTGACTGATGTAGAACCAGGAACAGCTGATAATGCAAATGAAGTTCAAAAGCAGTCAGCTGGAAAATTCTTTCTTGTTTGTGGGAGGCCAGTCTTTCTTTTCTAGTCAGGCTATCAACTGACTGGATGAGGCCCACCCACTTTATGTAGGGCAATCTGCTTTACTCAAAGTCCACCAATTTAAATGGTAATCTTGTCCAAAAACACCTCACAAAAAAGCACTAAACAATGTTTGGCCAAATACCTGGGCAATCCATAGTCCACCTAAATTGACACATGAAATTAACCAATCACAATACCATATCACAAATCAACATGGAATGTGTTGTAATACCATGTGAAATAGAACACCCAGCATATTTTATACATTTATTAAAGCTAGAGGTTAAAATATGTTTCTCTTTATTTGGGCAAAATAGATGTAGACCATCTAAATCTAACATGGAATGGCTGGCCTGGCTTGGTGAAAAGAGGAAATTAGGCCTCTTTTTACCACATTACTAACACCTTTTTTCCTGTCATGCTATGACTTCATGGAATTACAATCTGAAAATATGTATGGATTCTACAACCCTATTATAGAAGAAATAAATATCATACTCAAAGCTTTATAAGATGAGTGCTTGTGGATCTGAGGTAGGAATCCCTTACTGTTCAGAAGAAAATTTTTGGACTATACAGGATCAATATTACATTTTAATAAAGGTTTATTAGTAATTTTTGACAAACTACAATAAAATAAAATATAAAGATATAGCACTTTTTAGATTTTATGTTTAAGAATTTTTACTTAAAATTTTTGATATTAAGATATTCTCGGTTGTTTTTAAAAGATCAGTTAACTTGTCTCAGAAATATGATCCTGGTTATTGTGAATGAACCTAAAAGATTCTCTGACATAGAGTGAGAGGACATGTACTGACATAAGACCTCATATGTATGAACTCTTTTAATACTCACAGCAATTTTAAATGTCAGCTATTATTGTGGTCTCTGTTTTACAGGTGATAAAATTAGAGCACAAAGAGGGTAAGTGACTTTCCCAAGGTTATACAGTATGAGGTGGACCTAGGATTTGAGGCAGGCAGACTGCCACCATATTCCATGCTCTTAGCTACACTGTTATACTGTCTTCCCTTTTTGCTGATCAGAACATGTGAAAAATTTAAATAACAAACTATGTGGGCTTTGGGTTTGGTTTGGTTTGGTTTGGTTTGGTTTGGTTTGAAGGGAGAGGAGGGGTGACGATTGCAAACAATGTTATATCTGTAGTGAAGTATCAGCTTCAACCCAAACTGGGAATCAGATCATATTTGGCTATGCCTGCCAAATCTGTGGAGCTAAAACAGAGGTTAAGAAAATGGTGCTATTAGCTTGACAATCAAGATCTGATAGACTGAAGATCCCACCGTATGTCTATATTGGCGAACACTGAAAACCAGCGTGACAGAAAGGTGGGTGCACATGGTGTTAGACTGGACAGATCACACAGCCAGGGTGATCAGAGCAGAAAGTCAGCAAGAGCAATCAAGCTACAGAATAAACCAACTGTATTACAGGTTAGATCTTTGATTCTAAGCCCTTTTAGATGATTTTCTGGTCACAGGTACTGATTATGGTTTAAAAACAAAAACAAAAACAAACTATCTTTAATGAATTGAGCTCCTGACTGGGGAAAACAAGTAAGCTCTAATCACCTCATAATGATTTTAGCACATACAGATCATTTTTTCTTTGTAGAATGAAAAGACTGCAAACAACTGAAGTTGAATTATTCCACTGGTGATGATAATTCCTGCTTCCTGGACCCTCAAATCTACTCTAATTCCTTTCCTTTCAAATAACTGATTTTTCAAAACTCTGCTTTCTGACCTGGCAGTCAACTAATATTTCTTTTTAATCATGATTGATTCAATTTGTTACTTGCCACCAGAAGCCAACAACCAATACAATACCCCAAACTTTAGGTGAGAGATTTAGACCTCGTTTTCTATCAAAATCTCACCTTCATTTGTAACCCAAGGTCAATCTTACTTTGACTTTCATTAATCTCCCTCAGTTTGGAAACAACTCAGGAATAAATCTAATACCTAAATGTACATGTGCATATTAATATTATTCTGTAAAGTGTAGTGATCCAAAATATTAGTACTCTTTCCCCAGTGATATTCCCATTTCCCCAACTCTATCATACAGAATGGAGCTGACTGTAATGATAAGCATTCAACAAGTCCATATTGAATTGAATATCAGTATCAAATATTATATTATTATAATAATCTATAATTTACTCTATATAAACATTTTCATCATAATAGGAATCTTATTTTGTAGTTCACTGCAAGTTTCTTTAGCAAGGGTCTGAGCATTTGTTCAGCAAGGTAAGAGCACTCTCAGTATGGGTATCACATTGTGGCATTAAATTCAACCTTATTTTAAAATGCATAGATTTTCTTTATAGCTTAAACCACTGAAAAAAAAATTGGGGGCACATTCTATCTTTCACGTTCTCCAGTCCAATCCATACTGCTGAATGCTGAGATACAGTAACACTTCAGTTATTTTAAGATTATTTATCTTGCAACCCAGCCTAATATCCAAATAGAGCTCCAAACAGAAGCCACAAACTATGTAACAGAATCTCAAGCAAGTTAGTTATTTTCTTTGAATTTCAATTCCCTCAGCTGTAAAATGAAAATGGATAATAATTTCAATCTTGCAGCATTGTATTAAGAACTAATTAAGACAAAGTTGTTAAAAAAATTATTGCAGATGGTGACACAAACATCAATAAATTGGAAGTCAGGTTGAGACAAAATAAATTCCAATAGAAATTACTAACGGAAAAGCTTCTCAGATTTTGCCCAAAAAAACGTTGTACTCATTTTTTTGTACATAGAGCTTACATACCTGGTTATCTAGTTTCCATTCTATAGGAGATGAGGCAAATTAAAGCACTGGTAGAGGAAGCTCCAAGCAGCCATTACCGTGGATGGCAAACAGAGGCTCATCTGTAAAGTGTTTGTTACTGCTGTCATCGTCAGAAGCAAGTAAGCTGAGAGCAGAACCCATTTCCACATTTCCAGCTACCTTGCTGAAATTGAGGAAGCACATATAAAAACTATTTTAAAAGAAATAACTATGAACCCAAAAAGAAGGTATCATGCAAATATAGACATGCACATTTATATAGATTTGAGAGCCCAGAATATTACCGTACAACAGAAGTATAAAAGCAATGGGTCTAGGTTTTGATTCAAATCATAGATCTACCCCCTTATAAGCTGTGTCTATGATTTATTATCTCTGTAACCTTAGTGGCCCCAGCTATAAAAAAAAATACAGTGACTTCTGCAAGGTTATATTTAAAGATTAAATAAATACACATGCACACACACACTCACACTCATATATATACACACACATACATACACACACACACACACACACACAAACATATGTGCCTGGCACATAACTATATTAAATACAATTTGTACAAGGAGGCAAAGAGGTGGATAATACACTTTAGAAAGATTTCTTTCATTTAAAAATTCTGGTTTTTCAAATTTTGCTTTAAAAAAAGGAGGCTCATGGAGAACATAGTCAATCAATCTATCACATCTTTCTGTGTTGACAGAAAAACTGCACTAGTTAGAATGAGGACTTAATGTAACTGCTGAATCACTGTGTTATATACCTGAAACCAAGATAATATTGTATCGACCAAACTTCAATAAAAAAATAAAAATAAAAAAGAAGCCTCAGTTATTTGGAAACTTTACTAAGATAGAATTCCTCATTCTTTGACAATGCCAGATAAATAAAGCATTACTACCTATGAATCATAAATGCATACATCATTTTTAAAGGTATCATAAATACAATTTAAAGACAAATGAAAAAGTGGAAAAAATATATTTACAACATATATTTTACAAGGGATTAATAACCTTAATGTGTAAAAATCTCCTAAAAATTAATGAGAAAAAGTTGGACCAAAGTCATGAACAAGTAATTTTAAAAGAAGAATTACCACTGGACTATATATATTTTCTTTTTAAGTGCTAAAATATATATATTAAAATACTTTTTTTAAGTGCAATAATATTTTTTACCTATGACCTGGACAAAGATTTTTTAAATGGTAATGACTAGAATGTGGGGAATCAAGCACCTTTGCACACAAGGGAGAATAGAAACTGGCAGTCAGCCTGGATGGCAAGTTGGTGATTTATATCAACAGGCTCAAAATGCTGTTTACTCTCTCATCCAGGAATAATAGTGAATGCACACAAGGATTAATAATAGAGAATATTCATTTCTTTGAGATATTGGAAAATCCTAAGGTTTTTTTTCAACTACTAGGGAAATGATTAAGTAAATTATAAATTATGTTCCATTCACAACCTATATATATTAACTTATGCAGTCCTATAACTACATGTATTGTCATAAAAACATGATCATATTATAATGTTAGGGGAAAAGGGAAAAAAACTACATATTGTATATTGTACACTGCAATAATAGTGTATATTTTTAAAAACTATATACAGAAATAAAAATTCAGGTGAAAATGATATAAATGAGATGAACAATTACTTGGAATGACTATGGGTGATTCTCAGTTCCTTCTTTTGATTTTCTGGGTTTTTTTTTTTTTACTTCACCATGGATTGCTTTCACAATAAGATAATCAAAACGAATGTCTATTGATTTTTATAGAACCTGAATATAAACAATACCATTTTAAGTATAAAGCATGTCTTCAATAATCTACACTTACATAAGATTATATTTGTATCACTTTTTCATGCAATGTTGTCTTAAGCCTCTGTGACATATCAATTATCATCCCAATTTTAAGGTTGAAGAAACTAAGCTACTTCAAAAAAGTCATCCCACTGATTAGTGCCATGTCTTAAATGCAGTTCTTCTGAGTGTAAGGCCACGGTCCTTTCCACTGCACAGAGAGCTGCCTCCTACTTAATCCTTGCATGGCAGTAAAAGAAGCCAACTGAGCATTAAAATATAGTATCTTTAGCATTTTTATTCCAGATGCTTGTAGGAGCAAGCCAGCATATCATTATTTTTCATTTCATTGAGTTTTTTTAATGACAAATTTTGACTGCCAACTCTTTTTGGAGTGGAGAGTTCAAATTAAAATGTCAGTTTTGATTCAGTGAAGATGCTTTACTTTCAAAATATTTAAAGAAAATATTTTCATTAAAATCAAGATGATTGTATGTTAGAGTATATAAATGTCATGATAATTTCCACCATTTAGTAAAAAGATTTCAGGCCCTATTAGACAAATCTTGAAACTTTTAAATGCAGGAAAACATTCATCTCATTAAAAACATACACGTGCATATTTACATAAATATTTAAAACCTATGCAAAAGTTCAAGATCCTTATAGTGTAGTTTGTCAGTGTCTTTGACAGTCCAATCTGTTGACAAGCAGTCTCCAACAATTATTGACAATGATAGTATCCATTAGAGTTCTGTATACTAATATAGCTTCCACTGATGAATTGCTATGCATTTGCTAAGCCTCATTTCTTTCCATATATACATGTTAACTCCTTTGTAGTCCTTTTCCTTTACAAGAGATCGATGGAGACTTTTGAGGTTCACTTTAGTCTAGGTTGACAGCCTCCAGACAAACAAAACAAAATTTCCATGTATCTGTCATTACTCAGAACAACCTCAGGATTCATGATACCCTGACCACCCTACCCCCACATAGTTTAGCATTTCACAAATAACCTAGTTAGAGCTGACCTCATAGGCAGTTTGCATTTGATTTTAATTCACTCATAGCTGGGCACAAATCTTTTCAACCATGGTGCAAAAATCACTCCTGGTTTCAGAGAAAAGGCTTTTACACAAACTCCATTTCGCCTCTCCTTCTTTCTCTCTTCCAAGGCCTAGCTGATCCCCGCCCCTCTCTCTCTCTCTCAGCAGCAGCTTTCTTTGCCTTCACTCTTCCCTGAAATTTTCAGTAAGGATAAGGACAGGGCTTCTTCAGGCCTTCCTCCCCTGAGAATTCCTGAGTACGCTTCCCAGACTACAGGAAGCTAAATCAGAGCCAGAAGACGTAAGTTGATACTGACATCCTAACATTTTGTTACTTTTTCTCCTCTCTTCTACCTTTCCTCTTAACCTTCATCTTTATTTTTAGGCCTCACACAGATACCACCAGCTCTCCTTGAGATCTCCCCAAAAGATCTTTTCCTAAAGGAAACTGAAGGAGGTCTTCCAATGACACACTGTGGATCATCACAATCTCAGTTGCTTGTTTTGTTTTCCATACTCTGGGACACTCCAAGACCCCTCTTCAGCCATGCACATGCCTTAGCAAGGGTATTGTGTATGTCTTACTTATAAGTCGTCTTATTGCACATGTAAAGTAATGTAAAAAACACAATTACAAATATTTTCTCTTTAACTGATTCAAACTGCTAAAATACTTTAAAACAGGTACTCAATGCAATTTAACCAGATTTATTTAATTACTGGGTTTAGGCATGATAAATCATGATTGGACAGCTCCATTGGAAAGCAAAATAAAGAGGCTTTTGGTAATATCTAATTTCAGAAGGGTTCTCTTTGTCAATCCAAAATTCAAGTAACAATTATTTATATAGTACTTAGATTCTAGCACTATTCCAAATGCAATAGAAAAATAAGACAAATTTGTTGAGAACTCAGGAGAAGCATACACAAAAAATTCAGAGGACAATGCAAAAATATAGTGTAGAATTAAAAAGCCAGAAGTACTAAAAAAATTCTCTTAAGTGAAATGTTAGTAAGAGAAGTTTTGTGGAGAACATAGAAGTCAAAATGGACCGTGTGAATGAGAAACATTTCAGAAAAGAACAAGAAAGGAAACAGAGCTGGAAATTAACCACCAAGTGAGGAAACTAAACATGTAAGAAGTAGATGTCTTGATTCATATATCTTTCACACACATCCCTTACTGGGGGAGATTCAAAATGACCATAAATTCTTCCTTTTTTATCAAGCTCTAGAAGCTCTCTCTCTACCCCCTAAATCAGGGTTGTGTCGGTAACTTCCTTTGGACAATGGGACTTTGGCCAGCAGGGCACAAGCAGAGGCTTGTAAAACACTTGTACTTTGGTGCTTGCCTTCTGCTGTACTTGGTATATGCTTAGGCCACCATGGATGGGAAACACCCAAGCTAGCCTGCAGGAAGGTGAAAGTTCCCAAGGAGAAGTGTGGTGACATTGACAATCGGACAGCCCCCAAGCTGAAGCCTGCCAACGGACAAGAATGTGAGGGGAACCAACCTGACAGTTGACATGGACATGAGGAAACCCAGCAGAGAGCAGTGGAGCCAGCCCACAGAGCCCCTACACATCCACACAATGCACACATGCACACAGACACACACACACATGAGCTTCTTATTTCTTCCTTCAAAATTACACAGTTAACCAAATAAGTCTCCAAACTGATCACTCAGCTTTTGGCTTTTCCTTCCAAGATACTTTAACCACTGCCATTAGATTAACTTTTCCAAAAAACACACTTTTGATTTTCTCATTCTGATTGAAAACTCCTAATAAGTCTTCATTCATTCATTTAAATCCTATTTACCAACCATCTGCTAGGTGTCAGCCACTAATCTAGATGGAGGAAATACAGTCTTAAAAATATTATATAAAGTCCCTGCTCCACAAGACTGACATTCTAGCTTATCATTTTCTACCATAAATGCTCTCCAGTCTGGCCAATGAACAAATTTATTATTCTGAAAAATGGCAAGTAAGAGAAAGAGTCATGTACTCTTTCCCTTTCCTATGTAAACTGTACCACTTCTTAAGCAACTAGTAGATGAGAGGAAATGTCTCTTTACATAAGTATTCCAGCAAATAAATGAAGAGAAGAGGGACTACCATCATTTTGCAATTTCTATTAAATTAAGGGCTCTAGGAGTTGATCATCAGTGGTTACTAACATTTCAATAAGAAAGGCACACGTCACTACCTAAAAAATAATCGCAAAAACCAGAACCCAAATCTTACCAACCTTCTAGATCTAACTACCTATAGATGACTAGAAAATATGTGAAATGATACAGGAATGCAATCAGTAAAATGCAGGGGGAGGGAAGCTCTAGGACAAGCTGGTTTCTTGAACAAGAGAGAGAGAGAAGTGGAGAGGGAACATATAGATTAAAAGAGCCTTATCAAACAACCATAATGTGTAGGCTCTGTCAAAATCCTGATTCAAACAACCTGCAAAACACTGTACACATACACACTCCCATTTATGAAACAGTAAAAATTAGAAGACAACTGGTTATTTCATGATATCAAAAAATTATTGGTTTTTTAAGTGTTATAATAGCATGTGGCACTCTTACAGCCTTACTTAAGAGATATATACTGAAATGTGACAAATGATATTTTATAATGTCCAAAATTTGCTTCGAAATAATGTAGAAGTTGAGAAGGGTGATAGGGATACAAACGAAACAAGGCTGACTGTGAGATCACAACTGTTGAATTTGGGTGATGGGTGTGTGGTGTTCACTACACTGTTCTGACTACTTTTATATAAATTTTAAAATTTCCATAATAAAAAGTAAAAACTATGCATACTGATGCAAAGGTCCCACCCTCAGAGATTCTAATTCCGGGGCTCAAGTATGAAGGAAAGAGAGAGACAGAGAGGGAGGAAGAAGAGGAGGAGGAAGAGAGGGAAGGGAGGCGGGAAAGTGAGCTCCCCAGATAATCCTGGTGGGCAGCCCGGGCTAAGAATCACTTTTCTGCCCTCCAGCCATTTCACTATTCCAGTTACTTAGCCATGTCTGTGCTTCTCAGTGGTTCTGTGGAATTAACTGGATCCATGTTAAACACGCTGATTCCTGGGCCTCATCCCAGAGGAATTCCTTGGAGGTTAGGCTCCACAGGCAATTCTACCGTCAACTCCAGGTGAAAAGCCCCTGTGTTCCTCAGAGCTGAACTTCTCATTGTTGCCTGCACTCAGCCCTCTCCACTTTATCACTCTCTTGCCTTTGTTCATTTTATTCCTTCCTTCTTCCACATGAAACGTCTTCCCCTTATCTTTGTCTGTATCATATCTCCTCTATTATCAAGTTCAAAAACCATGCATCTGTGAAGCCTAATCCCTTGCTCCTGTGAATGCAGCTGCTGACCCAGCACAGGCTTGTCTGTGTTTACGCATATGCTTCAGCTCCCTTACTCCACAACAAGCTGCTTTAGGTCAAAGGGGCTTTTTAGTACAGATCTTTATAATTTCGCCAAATTTAGACAATGTTAAGAGTTCAATAAACATATGCTAAATCAATGAAAACATAATAGCTGATGGTGTCCAGAATACTACTTACCCAAGGAAGCTCTCTTGAGGACTAGTTTAACATTGCCATTCCACCTGCAGTGGGGAGAGAAGCCCCTTCTCCGGGAAAGGTGGCACTGGGGGCGAAGGCAGCTTAAGACAAAGGATTACCAGCGTTTCTCAAGAATCAGATAAATGAGCTGTAAAAGTTTAACTACCTTCTATGGCAAAATGCCATGCTTACCATTTTTACACACTAAAGAAATTGGTTTAAAGAAAAATATTTTGAAGTACTATTTTACATATAACTGTGTCCAAAAAGTTTTGAATATCCTAAGAGACCATGTTTTATAAAAATGTAAGTAAACATGCCTTTATGTATAAATGTGCTTTGATTTTATGAGGCTTCTAAAGAAAAGGGATATGTTTTTATAAAGACCCTACTTCAGATTCCTGAAGAGAAGAAAAAAACCTTCAAACTTTGGGAGGTTTATCATTATAAATTAATGCAATGCGCTTATTGAGAGCCTGCTGTGCTTAGCAGTTTATCAGATGTTCTCAGTCTCTGTGAGAGAGGATTCTCCACAGTGTTTCAGGGAGAACAGTGAGAACTGGAGAGGTCGGGTAATTGCCCAAGGTCACTCCAGAGGCAGAAATGGGATTCAAGCCACTGTATGCTAGATTCTTTCTTTCTACAGACCTTTGCTTCCTTAGAACTCTGCTACTATTGAAAGTAAAACCACAAATGGCTGGGGGAGGCGGCAGGGAAGAGGAGGGAGGGTGGATGAGAGGATGAGAGACAAGACTGGAGAGCAGAGCAAAGGGCCAGGCTGTCTGACAATATAGGTTCACATCCTACTGCCTTCCCTCTGCTGGACCTCTCTGATCCTCAGCTTCTTTCTCTATGATATGGACCATTTGGAGATGTTGTGAGGAACATGTAAGATAACAAATACAAGAACCCTGGCTCAATAATGGAAGACATTGGTAAAAAAAAAAAGAAAAGTTGGCATGGTCGACTTTGGTCCTGTCAGGAATGGGGAGTCCTTGCAGATTTCTTGTTACTGGGTCATCAGCTAATTCAGTGATATGAACTGACTGATTTTTCGCCTTTCACAGATTCTACTGAAATCACACGGACACCATCTAATTTGTTGTTCTTTGGGGAGTTGTCTTGTCAACTATCTTAAAGCAATATATATATATATGTCATAAACCTATAAACTAAGTGCTTTCAGCAACGTCACCTCCTGTGCTCTGTCACCTATGCAGAAGCCTCTACTCTGTGCACAAATCTTGTCCAAAGGGATGCAGCCCAGGAAGGGTCAATACAGTACACCTGTCTCAATTACAGCTACAGCAGCCTTTCTGTAGCCTGCTTTGCTTCACCCAGGGGTAATGATGGTCATTATTTTGTCCTTGAGCAATCCTTCCTAAAGGCTCAGAGCTGGCAGAAGGGAATGGTGCAGGGAAGGCACTGGGGCTCACAGCATGCCATTCCTCTCTGTCTCTTCCTAATTTAATTGGATTTATCCTAGATCAATGGGTAAGTTGACATTTTAGGATGTCCAAATTAGAAAAAAAATTGTTTTCTGGAATCCATCTGTACCATTCACTCAGAAAGTACAGAAGGGATCTTATCGAGAAGTCTGAGTCCATGGTTAAATACTGAGGTGACCAAAACTTAAAGATGCAGACTCTTCCTCCTTCAAACTGTTGCGAACTTAGAGTGATTGAGACAATAGTCAGAGGTACCCGGAGAGACTGAATATTACTGATGAATGAATTTTTGGTTGACCAATTATAACCATAGATACTATTTATAGAAAAATGTTTATCATCTCTACGTTGTTTGTGAGAAACATAAATTGCTAACCAATATAAGTAATTTGCAATTTGCATGTCTCTGTGCACAATTTTTTTGTCATTAAAAAAAGGCTAGCACCTTTCTGGATCTGAACTGAAGAAGAAAGTAATAAAATTGTCTATTTATGACTTAGAAATAACTTTACAAATATTTTGACAGAATGATTGAGACGCCCATACTATTGAGCATACCTAATTTTTTTTCTGGCAAATAGTGTGGCTCTCAGACCTCCACTATGGCTGAAAGTCTTGCTCTCTGGAGAAATCTTGCACATACAAATTTATTCTCCCTTTATTCACAGAGAACTAGGGTTGAAGAGTCTACCCTTTGAATGTAGTGCAAACATTTCTTAAAACTTAAGATCATATATGTTTTTCTAAAAGGTATGTTCAGATGTTTATACTTTTAATAATGTAGCTATTTTTTTACATGAATACAGAAAATGTAAGACATAAATACAATATTAAAAGTAAAGTCTTGCTATGAAACCAGCACTAAAAAAGGATTTTTATTGTTAAAATCTTCCTGAAAGCACTCTGCATTTATGAGATTAAGCTGTTGTGAAGTCTGTTTTATCTATCCCTGAAATTATTTTGTCAGTCTCTTTAACTATCTAAGTATTTTTTACAGTTAGAATTAAAAACCCAAACCTATCATTAGTATTCTTATAAATCCTTAGTAGAAAATCCATTTAGCAAAGAAAAAAAACAGAAAATGTCTTCTTAAGCAGAGAATGTCCTACAACCAGAAACAAAACATAAATAATGTAAATTACACGTTTTTCAAAATGTATATTTTTTCTATTAGAATGATATAGAAGAAAAATCATAACCAAATATGCACAAAGAGCTTGGTCATGCTTCCAGTACAAGGACTTCCGCTTCTTCAGTGTTCCTGTCCACTCTACGCTGGTTGCTGAGCAACATTAGCATAATCCTGAATTATTAAGAAAATGAGAGGTCATATTTTCTTTACAGAAGAATTCAGCCTATCTGAATCAGGACTGAGAGGGTCGTAGCATTCCAGATGTGAGCTTGGTGGTAGGTGTAAAGTGCACCACATGTAGAGAATGTGCACAGTAAGGAAAAAGACAAATTACCCAGAGCTATTACTGTCATTAGTTCCATCAGCCTGGGAAGCCCTCCCACGGCATTTTCAGTGGAGTGTGTGGAGCGGGCCTGGGGCTTATCACATCTCGCAGGGGGTCGTCTTCTGCCAGGCATAGTCACATAGCTTGACATTTTGGTTTAAAAAAAAGACTGGGCCGTCATTTCATTCTCCATGCAGACTTCTGTTTCTCAGCTCTACAACCAGTAGCTGAAATAAAGGGAGCTAGCCCACCGAAGGCTGCAATCATTTATCTGATGGCAGAATTGCTAGCCTTTCTAGAGATGCACACTCTTCTTTCACATAATCAGTTTTAAGTCTATGACAATAAGTCTCTGCTACTATACTGTACCAGAAGCTCCTTTAGGGTGGTTTCATTAACCTTTTGACTACTTTGCCATAATTAAAAGGTTAGGAATCAAACATACACAATAACGTTAGATGGAATTTTATGTTTGGGCTGTGCAATAGTAACCAATGGAAAGGCTTCATGGTCAACTGACATAGCAAAGGCATTTTCCCAAGACGTCTTTGATTCTGGAAATGCACATAGATAATACTTATTACAGATTTTTTTCTCAAAGAGATCAGAATACAATATATAGTATATGCATGTTGTAATATATCATATTTATACAGAACATATATGTTGTATTCTATATATAACATGTGTATACATTATAATCATAACTATAAAAATCTGGCTCAAGTTATATGCAAAAAAGAAATGGGTTGTGGCAAAGTGGAATGTTTTTAAAAGTTATCGTTTAATTATTTGCTAAAATCCCTTTAATGTTGCATATTCTCCTCAGTTAAAGGAAGCCGTAGAAGTATACTCATACAAGCATTGTCAAGAAGGAAATAGTAACAAAAGAAAACAAATGTAAGAATATAAAGCATCCTCCACCCACTTAAAAACAAGAAAAGACATACTCAGCATCTATCTCAATAAGAAACAAAGAAAAATATGCGAAGAACCAAGTAAACTCATTCAAGAGAGTAATGCTTTTCTCATACCCTTCTTAATCATCATCATTCCACTATAAGGTTTTTACATAGTAGACACACATTGAACTAGTCCAACAAGCTTTTCTTAAACAAGTGGAAACTGTGGTTCAGAGAAGTGAAGTAACATGGCCAAAGTCAAACAGCAAGTATTCCTGGATTGTCCAAGCCTACCTGACTCCCTGTCCTGAACCACTAAGTTACAGGCCTCTCTCTCCCTCACTTGCCTCCTCTCCCTCTTCTTTTCCCTCTCCTTCTCCTCCCTCCCCCTCTCTTCATTTCATTAAGTTCCCGTTATCGTTCTGAAATAGCCCTCATTTCTATTCTTTCCTTGCAGTTCTCATCTAACTTTGGCAGGTCTGATATGCACTCATACTTTAATTTATATGCAGTAAATAAATATTTGAATACCTGCTCTGCATTGTGCTGGTTTGGGATACAAAGCTGAAGAAAGTAGACACCCTGGGAGCCTACAGGCAAGTGGGAGATATAAACATGCAAGCAGGCAAATGCAGTCTGTTATGGGAGCACATAACTGGGGCACATGGCCTCGGCTTCTTGAGGAACAGGCATTTGAACAGAGAAACTGAAGGATGAGTTGGCATTAGGCAGATGGTATAAAGAGGTGGTACACATACACAGTGGGATATTACTTAACCATAAAAAAATAATGAAATCTTGCCATTTGTGACAACATGGATAGACCTAGAGGGTATTATGCTAGGTGAAATAATTCAGACAAAGACAAATACCATATGATTTAACCTATATAGGAAATCTAAAGATTTAAAACAAACAAAACAGAAATAACTCACAAATACAGAGAAAAAACTTGGGGTTGCCATAGGGGAAGAGCAAAAATAGAGAAGGGGATAAGGAGTCACAGGGATGAAAATTATAGCATGGGAAATACTGTAATAACTTTGTATGGTCACAGATGGTAACTATACTTATAGTGTTGAGCATTTCATAATATATATAATTGTTGGCTCGTGTTGTACACCTGAAACCAATATAATATTCTATACTAACTACACTTCAATTAAAAAAAATGGTAGCTACAGAAGAAGAGTTTAGAAAGCCAAATACCCATAAGTCTCATTTTAGTGACAAAGGAGCGAAGAGCCATTTTCTCATCTGCCTCACAGTTGGTTCCCAATCCTGATTGGCTCTCCAAATATATGATTATTTTACTAAATAGGAACTTCAACTAAACTAGTGATTCAAAAGACTTCATGTCTTTCCCTGATTTCATATCCATTCACATTTAATATACGAATACATGCTATGGATCATCCACTATAGGTCAGAACAGAAGCCTTGATCCAGTCAAGATAAGGCCTCTAGGGACAGTTAGGACATTTCTAAACTTATTCACTGACTCTTGTCATCTAGCCACCCATCGGCTTGCTATAGATCTAATTAGTTCAATGCCAAGGGGCTTGGGGACTCTTGTAGAGCACTCAACTGTCATGAATTTATCCTGGCATGTTTCTTTCTGATACAGTTAATTGCATTATTCTTTACAAAACCAAGACTTTTATTTAACTCTACAGCATCCCAGAATATGTTGCTTATGTGTTTTTGCAAAACAATAATGAGTGATTCAGGGGACCATTCTGAGACAGTTGGTGGTAGGGAAGGAATGACTCTCATTAAAATTCAAGTATAAAAATAGATTTATCATCATTCATTTTGAAGAAAAATGTCTTTTTTCTCTCTAGAAGAAAACCAATTTCCTGAAAACAAATGTAGTTTGGATTGTTGTGGCATTTTTTTTCCATAAAGACAATCAAGACTTTGTCTTTGAAAAAAAGACAGTTATCAGGTGATACCAAATTAATCTAGTTATAAAAAGTAAATTACATTTCCACTATTAATATACTTTGTACATGATATGAATTTTAGAGAGTACATCAGGTGAACACAAATGATATTTCATTCCAAAAAAAAAGCCCTCAAAGATTAGACTGGAAAACATTTTGTATGCTAATTCTGGATTCCATAAGATATGGACTAAAACTTTTACAATCACAAAGGTAGGTTCCTTTTATTGCTTTATGCACTTTAACATAATCCCAAAATTAGAGCTCAAGGGGGAAAAAAAGATGAAATCCCTATCATTCTCGGGAGGAAATAGGATTAAAGAAATCACCATGACTAAACATTTTTAAAACAGTATGTCAGCTACCCTCACCAAAGTCTTGCTTCGTCTAGACACAATTCCATGCTACTCTTGTGCATTTAGCCATCAGATGAGTGTTTCCTTTCTATTCGTTTCCCCTTGGTCCTCTATTATCAAGTAAGGCCTTTCTTGTCTTCCTCTTTCATTCCTACCTTTACCAAAGATTTTATTTTATTCTCTTGTGTATACTCCAAAGTATTGAGTGGGAAGTAATTAATCCTTAAAAATTATTTTGAACTACAAACAGAAAATGGTGTGTTTGCATGTGTTACTAGATTTAGTCTTAGATTTCCTCCCAATGGTCTCCCTATAGTTGTATACACCGTACCATCGAGCACAGAGCAAGGTAAAACTAAGAGAAACTATAAATTCTGGTAGGAATACACTTTAGGAGAGCAAATTATAGCAGATATAATCACTGATTTTCTTTTACCATGGATACCTCAGTGAGGCAATGATAGACATCTGATTGCTCAGTGTTTTCAGACCAGCAAAGCATCAGCTGGATGATAGGTCACAATACAAAATTGAGGACTTTGCTTCTTGCCACCTGAATTTCTAAAAGCTGATTCTTTTTTTTTCTTACATGTTTTTCAAACATGTTGCTTTTATGCAAAGGCTTTTCAGCTGCAGTTTTACTAGTATGTTAATATACTGCCCAACGAATATTACCTCCTGATGGAATATCACATATTTTGACCTGGTGTCAACAAAACAAAGCAAATTGCTAACCTCTCAAAACAGTTTTACAACATGCCAATAGGCTTTTTTTCACTAAGATTTTTGCCTAGATTCTTATAATTACTGGATGATTACCTCTCCATACTCACTTTTTCTTTTGACAGTTTAGTTCTAGCCTCTGGGATTTTAACATCTAAATGGTTTGTCTGCTTAGATTGTGGATTCTTGAGTCTTCCTGAATTCAGTAAAGCCAGACAGCCAAGGGGGTTAAAAATATTTGAAGTAGTGCCTGTCTTCCAGAGCCCTTCTAAAAGGGTTAATGGAAGTATCAGACTCGTACCACTTCACAGACCTGGTAACTGGACTCAGTGAATACTTTGGTTATCGGAGTACAGCTCAATAGAATCACTGCACTCAATAAATGTCCAATAACAATGGTGAAGAGTTAGATGAACTATATTTAAAATATTCCCCCTCTAATTCCCCTCTTAAATCTGGTTTCCATCTTTGCCTCTTTATGGTATCCAATGATCTCAATTCAGTCAAGTTCAAAGGCATTTTCTCTGTCCTTATCTTCCTTGATCTTTCTGATGTATGGGGCACAGCTTTTCATACCTGCCCCTTTGAAGACTTCTGGCATCAGTTCCTGAGACATTTCTATTGTCTTTTTTCTTCATTACCACCCTGATTTCTTTACCTATTTCTCCTTTGCTTATACCTATTCAGCCACTTCTCTTTCAACATACCTTTGATAATTACCGTATTCCTGTGTCCTCTTTTTTTTCGGCACAGATTCTTTTGTTTTCACTAAGTTACGTAAGGGCGTAACTTACAGATACTTTTTTCACATCGATCTAGTTCATTCTGTATAGTTCTAGATACATCAAGGGCACCTCAAAACTCAGTTTTGACCCAGAATTAATGCAGTGCATCCAAACCTCATTTTTACTTTTTCAAGTGCTCACCACCTCTTCAAGGCACCTCTTCAGAGAAGTCTTATTTGATCACTCTACCTCAGATTCTCTAACTTAATCTGCTTGATTTTTCTCCACAGACTTTATTGCTATCTTCATTATAGTGTGCATTTATTTTTATGTCACTTTAATATACCACAAAAATATAAGCTTCATGAATCCAGAACTTTTTGCCTTGTTTACTGCTATATAGCCAGCATACAGAATAGTGCGTGGCATGTAATAAGGACAAACATTTTAATGGGTTAATGGATGGGTAAATAAATGCATTTTTCACTCAGAATCTGTCATTCACACTCGGAACCTTAGAGTCTTCCTTGATTGCTTATTACCACAATGCTTTAGTCTATTTCCTTTTGTATTAGGGCAAGGTAAGGCTGATGTAATAAATAGGTCCAATAACAATAATTCAGTGGTTTAAAGAAGATTAAAAATTGTTTCTCATTTATAGAGCTGAATGTTTCAGTTTGGAAGGCAGTTCCATTCCCCAGTTATTTAGGACATTAGTTATTTCCGTCAAGTTGTTCCACCAAACCCATAGGGCACTTTCATCATCTGCCTAGTTAAAGCTGGACTTTCCTGGGTTCCAGCCAGTTGGAAGGAAAACGAGAACTTGAAAGAAGCACATCCCAAATCTAGAAGAACCTACATTATCTCTGCTTAGATTCCATTGGTAAG
Organism: Smutsia gigantea; assembly: GCA_032199065.1. NCBI lineage: Eukaryota > Metazoa > Chordata > Mammalia > Pholidota > Manidae > Smutsia > Smutsia gigantea. Next base: position 92,497 of record JAVSCE010016672.1, on the reverse strand, counting down.
GATGTGGTCACGTGCCCCCTACACACCTGTAAAGGAACCTGGGATATACAGCCTCTCCATGTGCTAATGAAGAATGGAAAATAAATGCTGATGACAGCTGCCAGTCTCCTTCGCAACAGTCTTTTTCTCAGAATATCTCTCAGAACAATTCCTTCCTTTCCCTTCATGCCATCTATAAAAAGGCTCATCCCTGCTGAAACCACTATGATCCTGCCTTGTTATTTTCCTAGCTTTCAATCTTTCATCTTACAAGCCTATCTCATTCCAAAAACCAAATGACTTTTCCAAATTAAAACTATTTTTAATTCCTTATCTCAAAATGTTGTAGCCACCTATGTCAAGTCTGCATTGTTTGTATGGATTCAGTTCTCATCAACCTCTACAACTTCACAGGATAAAAGAAAAAAAGATTTCTAAAAGATAAAGGAGTGCAGCACATATTACATGCAAGGTCCATATACATGCATCTGTCTCTCCTACAGTTTTTTTAGAAAAGAACCTTAAATTTTTAGTTATATAACATTACAATATTTTTTTTCTTCAAAGCACTGGATGTAAATGAGTTTCAGATATGTATTTGTTGATGGAATTGAAGAATCAAATAAAACTGTCACATAAAACTGTGACCCGGACTTCACTTTAAAACACACCTGTATCACTAGGGAATTAGTATGTGCAATTAAATTCCCTCAAGCAATAGTTTCTCAATAATCCTTTTATAAAAGCCCATTTTTAAGGCAGAGGTTCTCACTATGTGTTCCGGGGACTTCTGAGGGGGTGTGTCCCTGAAAGCTATAGAGGGGGTCTGTGAGGTCAAACTCTTTTCATAATAATGCTCAGACATTGTTTATCTTTTTACTTTCATCCTTTCCCAAGTGGACATGGAGTTTCCCAAAGGCTATGTGATGTGTGATATTGCTGCAGGTTTAATGAGAAAGCACGTATGAGAATTAAGCTGTCTTCTAGCAAACCAGATATTTTAAAGATTTAAAAAAATAAAAATGCCACTCTTCTAACTAAATTTTTTGTTCTGTAATCTATACTTATTTTTCAATTTTATTTACATTAACATATAGTATGCTATTTAAAATTAAAAATAAATGTTTAAAACATTCATTTTTACCTTTTCATACAGTAAATATTGATATGTCACATAAACAAAGACTTTTCAAGATGCTCAACAATTTCAGAGTGTAAAGGGGTCCTGAAATCAAAAAGTTTGAGAGTCACTGCTTTAAGAAGATAAATCACAGTTTTGCTGTTTACTGCACACACACACACCCCGGCCCCACCCCTGCTTCACCATTTATTACCTCCCCTCAATTCCTGGAAGGAGAGTGGGCATTACTGAAAATATCTATAAACTAGTTTCCATCGTCTGATCTAAGATGGTCCTCACTGAAGTCATCAAGGACAAAGTATTGCTTCTTTGATGTACTGCTCTTACACATATGAAGGAAAGACAAGGGAATTGAGAACTGTGCTGAGAAACAGGTACAGAGGTCATTAGGAAAACGGGCCTCTCCCGGCTCTCATGCATAACTAATGACTGTAAAGTGCTTTACAGATGGAAAAGTGTCATGTCATGGCAGAAACAACCGCGAGGCATCGCTTGCTATAGGAGAAACTGCCTCCTTTCTTGATGTTCCCTATAAAGAAGATTTAAAATATTCTTACTTTGTAGAGTGATTCTAGAAGATTTTAACTTGAATAACAAAAACAACCTTCATGATGAACAACATTCATCATTTATACTCTTGGACCATCACTCAATTCTGTAATGTTACAGATTCTAATACCAGCTACTTAGCTTTGCCCTAGAGAACACTCATGCCACGGCCAAAGGCTGTCATAATACACACTACAAATGCATACATTTATCCACAAGAATGATTTCATAGAGTTTATCACCACTGCAAAATGAAAACAAATAAACAAAGCATCACTCAAATTCCAGTAAATAATTCAATGGAAACAACTTCCTATATGGTGAGTAAGCATATATAACCAGCTTTGGTCTTAGAGCTCAGATAGAGAAGCTATACTATTTGACTGGCAGGAATATTTCTGAACTATCAGTTAACTGAGAGTTACTCCTAAAATTCCAAAAGGTGAGGAGAAATATTTTCAGGCCATTTTTTTAAATAATGCATTTGTTTTTAAAGTCAATTCTAATCCTACCCCTTTAAATGCCATTTTCATCTGTGAGACTAACATATTATCTGGGATTAGATGTGACTGAAATACTTCTTAGGTCATTTTATCCCTAGCATACTTCTTATAAAGATATTGCTGGGTGAAATATCTCCAAGCCCTGTTTTGCACATGACACGTAAGGACATTTTCCATTCACATCAATGAGACTAATGAATTCATTGATGGGATAATAGAACTAGTAAGTGAGTTTTTATTGGTGATATACCATCCTTCATCCAAGTGTTCAACTCCTGGCAATTATGAAGAAATTTGCCCATGCATAAAGTGCAGGAGTGGCCAGTGTCTCTGGAGTTGGAAAGACTTCAAGAATATACCATAGTCTTAAAAATATGAAATGTACTTTGATCCAAAAACAGAATTCTAAGTAGTATTCTCTAACTTATTTCCATATACTACTGAAGAAAGAAAATAAATGATTTCAAAATTTACTAAGCATTTTCATTCTCCAGAAACTGATAATCTGTATTTTCCACATTTAATCTTTTTAAACATCAGCATTCATTGTTAGTGGAAGCAAACTGTTGTATTTTACAAATAAAGTCACTTATTTTGTTTTATGAAAGAATTCTTAAATGTTTTATAGGTTGCCAGGCTATTTTAATTTCAAATATTTCATCTTGAAAACTGATATCCCATAACAAAAGTTCCTGGACTACTGATATAAAAATTTTAAATCGTTATCAGTTATATTCTGTGACTTTAAAATGAGATTTTCACTATTTGGCCCATAAGTAGTTTTCCCCTTTATTGCTTAAAATACACTCTTGCAAAGTATACACTCTTTTCACAAATCCAATTCATTTTTTATTATTTCCTGCTAGTCCTCCCCCCAGAATCAGATATAACTTTCCCTTCGCTAAACTTTTCTTAAAGGAAATTTCCTGTATATAATAAAAAACAAATCAATATTTGTTCTAATAAGTAATTATTGAAATTTTTAAGACAATACATGTTTTTACGTAGGTGCGGACATTTTTTTTAATGAGGAAAAAGAAAACACTTAAAATCAATTGTGAATATAAATAAATTAGCAAAATAACTGCAGAACCAAAATGCGTAAGTAACATTTTGCTAATCCTATCTTTACTGCATGGGACAACCAATTTAGTGGTTCGTGTTAGAGAACTGTGAGGAAATAGATATACCATTTTGAAGAAATATTCATTAAAAAGCTACTGGGAAAAAGTAAAATCCTTCATAGCCTTTAAAAGTTGATTCCCACCATATTTTACTTTATCGTATTCAGTGGCCTGTCCCGTATTATCTCCATATACCTGCTAAATTTAACAAGTTTCAAACAACACATTGTATTTGTGACAGATCAAAATAAACAGCAACTCTTACCCATGAGAAAAAGAGAAGTCAGTGCCTGCGTTACAGTTAAGGATTATTTTCTGGGGAAGCACTTTTTTTTAAATCTTCCTACAGAAATTCTTCGATTTCATGCAACTTGGGTTTCGTTTTGTTTTGTCTTTTTTCATCTGACACAGTTGTAAGGCTAAGATCAGGCAGGGAAAAGGCTGATTGGGGTTTGCCCTATCTCCAAAGCTGGGAGATGGTGTTTGTAGTACCATCACATTAAGCATAGAACCAAATTACTCTCACTTACATGTATGGTTAGTTTAAAAACAGAGGCGGTATTATCTATTGCATGCCAGTCACACACACACACACACACACACACACACACACACACACACACATTTAATTTTGCTTCTTGCAAATTAGGAATATAGTGAATAACAAAATGTAACTAGAAACTCTCCCTTTTTGAAAGGGAAAAATCCCATAAGGAAGGACCAAAATTATAATTAACTTAATCTTACTAAATTAATATGAAATGTGAGCCACAAAATCCTTAATTATAAGTCCCTACGCTTGGCTATTTATAATTCCAAAAGGGGCATTGCAGGCTCTATCCCCATGGCCCGCTGCTCCCAAGTGTATAACAGTGCCAGCCTCTCTGCGGTGGAAGCCAGCTGGAGGGTCAAGGAGGGGTTCCCTGGTTTGCCCCGTGAAGTGGTCACGAAAACACTGGAAAGTCACGCCACTTTTGAGCTACAGGGGCAAGAAAGGGCGCTCCGCCACTCAGGGACACCCTGTCCAAAACGGTGCTGCATCTTTCTCAGTACATTCGGGGATAAAAAGCAGCTTATTACTGAACTAAATGTTTTTATTGATCGCCCTTGGGTCAGAGCCCACTGACCCCGCAAACCATAAGAGGCTATAGCGGAGAACTAACTGTCATTTCCAGGCAGTAAGAGGAGATACCGGATTAGCCCAAGACACCTCGTTCTTAGCTTTCTCCCCCAGCGCCTCCACCCCCTCCGCCCCCGGGTTCTGCTGGAAGACGCGGGCTGCGGCTGCGGTTCCCTCAGGCCCCCGCCGGGGCCTGGGAGGCAAGGAGCCAGCGGGACAGCGCAGCGCGCGCTCGGCCGCGGGGTGCGGGAGCCACAGCCCCACCGGAGGCGGAGGCCGGCCGCAACGCCAGCGGCCAGGCATGGGTCCGAGAAAGTGACTGTTTTGCAGCATTCCCCATTAAACAATAAAGCGAGCTGTAAAGCTTCAGGTGCTGTGTTTGTTGTGTCGTCTGCGCCGTGCGGTGGCTCCTGCCGGGGTGAGCCCAGCGCACTGGGCCCGGGGAGCGCCTCTTCGGCTGATTCCGGGGAAAGATAAGGAGCCGCCGAGCCACCAGCTCTGTCTAGACTCGCGACCTCACAAGTCAAGCGCCTTGTTTGGATTAGCCCTCCAGATCTGCCAACCTGATCAACCCCTGAAAGAAAAGGGCCCAGCAACACCCTTTTTTCCTCTCCCGGCCACGATGGTCCCTCCTTTTAGGGATCAAGGGCTGACTTGCCCGCGGGAGTCGCGGGGCTGGTTAGACCAGTGTCGAGTCCCCTGCTCCTTGCACCCACCCACCCCAAACTGAGGGCAGGCAGGCGCTGCCCTGCCCACTGGACGCAGCAAACGCACCAGAGCGAAGAACCACTAAGAAGACTGGCAAAAATAAGCAGGCAACTCAATCAGATCCACAAATATCACTGAAATGAACAGGAACTTTTTGATCATGGAAAAGAAAGATGATTCCAGACAAGGAGAAGGCTAAGTGTAATCTCCCAAAGGGCTGTCGTAAGGGCGGTCAACGTGCCTTTCCTCCCCACCTGGCGAAAAGCAATCTAACCTGTATCGTTACCCCCAAATGTAGGGCATCCCTTTTAGGGGAAATTTTGGTTTTCTTTTTAGGACTCTGTCTTTATCATTGCTGAGAGCATTTGCAAAGGGATAATTCAGCAGAAGGAGCTGCAAATGCATTTTTAAGAAATAAAAAGAATCAAGTAGTCTTAAGTGCGGCTCCGGGGAGGGACTGGCTTCTCCAGGGCACAGAAACTGGCTTCTTGGAGCCAACAGCTTAAGAGCCATAAAAATTAAAGGATGTGATAGCAACAATGCTCACAGCAAACATTCAGCAGCCTTCCCTCCCGCCCTTCCCCCTTCTTCGCTCCCTGTGAACCAGCTTCTCTGTCTACACTTCAGAAGTCTCCGGGAGGTGTGGAGAGATCCTCCATCACGACTTGGGACATTGTAAGCTGTGAAGTTTATGTTTGTGGCGCCTGGGCTCAAACAGCCATTCAGTGGCTTGCTTGGTTATCAAGAAAACAACAATCAGAAAAGATCAGTAAACAGAATCGGCTGCCAGCGCCCTGAATTAACTACTTGCATTTTAGGTTAAAAACACTGACTCACACTGTACAAGTTAATTGCTTTTATTTTAAATAGTTAACGCACATCCAAGATTTGGGGCCATTTTTGAAAGTAACACTTCCTAAATAAAGACACAAAAAAATCCCTTCCCCCTTTCTCCCAGAGTCCTCCAAGAAAATTTGACTTGCCTTGTGACTAATGGTTAATTGTTGATTTGCAGGAAGGAAATAAATAGTCCTTAAGAATAGAATTCAAGCATAATTTGTATTATAAATCTGCTTTATAAAACTTGACTGAATTTTACAAATAAGAAAATAAGTACTTTCTGCTTAGATAGTTTACTTATGTTGGGGTGAGATTAAAAACCCAAACTGGCTGTGTTCCATCCAAATTTAGCTCTTCTGGTTTGGAAGGAGTTTTAGCTTTTTTTTTTTTCCTTTTTAAGAAAAAGGGAAAGACTAAGTAAATCCATGTGGGACACATTTCAGTGAGAACAATCTCATGGCTTAAAAATTCAAGGTGCTAAGGAAAAGTTCTTCTAGGTAAAAGTACATTATATTTTTGGCTGGCAGTCAAAAGGATAAGACAGATCCGAAGAGAGGTCAATATGATGAGTTTAACAAGTTCATCAGGGTGAATAGCAGCAGAGCATCACAAAGTCATCTATTTAATCTTGAATTCCAAAAAAGTTGTGAATTGTTAAGTGGGTATACACACCCACATAGACTCTCAAGTAACCAGAAATGTCATTTTAACAAACAAAAAAACACCCCTTCAAATATGATTCTAAGAAAGGACACTTTTTTAATGGTAAGAAGATCCTGGGTCCTTTTGATGAAAGAGAAAGAGAGACAGTAAACTGATAGACAAGATGTTATTACTCTGAAACAATAGGGGGGAAATCCTGTCTTTAAGAGTATAGATATTGATATGGATTCCCTGACTTAAGGGAAGCATTCTGGATGTTTTTAGCTGCATTAAATTTTAGCTTGCAGAAGCTGGAGGAAATGAGTCATAATGTCCAGAAGGAAGAATTCAGAGTAATAAGGGGAGGGAGGATCAAAGATAACAGCAAACAGGAGGAATTTCATTAAAAGAACACAGCTCAAAGCTGGGTCTCCAGAGGTGTGCAGGAAAGAAGAGAATGTGTGCAATAGATGGTTTGCAAACAAGAAGACATTTCAGCTACACATTTTAGAGCACATGCTGAGGAGTCTAGAAGGGAACACACCTTTCATATGAATAATACAAGAACTAGAATGCTATCGACCCATCAATCCATTCTCAGCCATCAGGCAACAAATATCTTGAATCTAGCAAATGAAACCAAATCATTCATCATTCCCCTCCCAAATTACTATACTTAAATTCAAGCTGTGGACTTCAGAATAGACTGACATCTATATATGTAAAACATCACCTCCTTCCCCACCTCGCCGCACACCCCTAATCTTGCAAATAAATGTCAGGATGAAAAAGCATCACAAAGATGTATGCCTCACTTAAGTCCCTCCATTGCGTTCAAACCCTAAGTCAAAATATTTCCATCTCTAGGTCTGGTCCTAACACTCTCAAGAGTCCACCAGAGAGGCTGTGGCTGTGGAAGGGGATTTAATGGTTTCCAAACCAGGGTTTGGGGGATCTAACTTTGCACCTGTGACACCAATATTCACATTGGACCTGCCATCCTTCATATATTATATATCTTCATCATACCCAGGTATGATGGTGAGGAAAAAGGAAAACTGAAAATCTAAGCAAACAGAGATAGTGAACAGAAGCTAAAAACAGTGAAGTTCGGGGCAAGAGATTAGAGGAGAGAGGAGAGAAAAGAAAAGAAAGGAAGAAAAAGACCTTTTCTAGGGAAGATCTTTGTGAGATAAGCCATTACTTATGTTTTTCTCAGCAGAAGAGTACAAGCCATTATTACCGTCGGCCAAATTATTACCCCTCTGTCAAGAATTAGACACAACAATCAAAGCAATCAACGGGCATGTCTAATGCACTGTAACATTTTCAATGCAAAGTTTGTTTTCTCTCTGCCCCCATGTTAGAGCCTGTAATTAACCCGTTATGTAGAACCATGCCAGACAAAAGCCTAATTGAGGCTCGTTTCCCGACTTGAGGCAGGTTTGGAGAGGGTGAAAGCGACTTGAGAGCTGGGGAGCCGCAGGGCTCGCCTGGTCCCCAGCCCGGCCTCCGCCCTGCTGCCTGTCAGGGGTCCGAGGGGCACACGCCAGAAGACACACGATTAGGGTATGTTAGCTTTCGTATTTATTAAGAATTATCAGATATTTAAAACGACATTACACTCGCGCATACAAATGAATCCAGCTTCTAAAGAGTCAAACTATATTAGGGGTGGGGTTGGAGGGGAGGAAAGGGAAAAGGGTGGAGCCCCAAATCCTAACTCTACAGCCGCAAACGAAGGAGCATGGAGAAGCCCGATTTCGGGCAGGGCCATTTATCCCTGGGCTCTAGCTCTCGCACAGAAACTACAGCTAAATGCCAGGGGGCTAAACGGTGTTAAAACTAGTGCACGTCCGCGTAAGTGAGACCGCCTCTGGAGGCCCGAGAGCACGCGACCCGGCCCTCAGCCCCTAAAAGGCGGGTCCCCAACACAGCCTCCGCCGCGGTTCGCCGCCCTAGCCGGTCTTTCCAAGGTTTTCTGAATTGGAGTTGGGGGAGAAGTAGGGAAGGGAAAGAAAGGGGAGTAGGAAAACAGTTGGAGGCGGAGGCTGGGGGAGAGGCAAGACAAGACACACACTGACTGGTCTGGGAATTGCTGAGAAAACTCTCCTCTCTTGGCGTGTTCTTCCTGCTCAAATAAAGCAGCATTTCTCCATCGGCTGACAGCCGCCACTGGTAAATAATGGTCATACCTCACCGACTAGGCAGAAAGCCTCTCTTTTAGCAAGAGCTTATACTTCAAATACGGGTCATTTCAACAATCCTAAGCAGACTTTGGCATAAAGCACTATTCTAAGAAAATAAAATAGTGATTCAGAACCAATTTTAAGCAGCACCTTTTTAGGTGAGGTGGGGAGGTGGGTAGGACAAGAGAAGATACAGGAAACAGAAAAGGGGGGAGCAGGACAGAGGATGACATCTCATTTTCAAAAAACCAGTAACATTTATTACAGCTGAGAACTAAAGCCTTCCAACTAGTTTTGATTCAACTACTGAAATGCAAACTGGCAAGCTCAGCCTTAATTAACTACCTGCATTAAAATATTACACCTATTGTATGTCAGTTTACCGCGATTCACATGCAGTTCTTAATTTCAGACATTTTAACGGCTTACTTGTAAACATATAAAAGAGGGACCCTGGATCATTGCATTTATTTATTAATCTATGCCAAACGTTTATTAGTGAAATAGTCCTGAAGATATATTTCTACATATGGCGCTTTGATTTCACATAATACTTAAGAAAAAAGACAAAACACATAGAATTAGACATATAATTCAAAGACCACGGTATAACCATTATCTTCTCTTTTTTACTTCAGCAAACAAAAAATAATGTCAAATGACATGAAAAGTGGCAAGTCTTCTGACAATAAATAATAAATTACTTTATAATTTTTGCAATGCAAGAGCAAACAAAAAAAAGTTTCCTTTTTTTTCCTCTTTATTTCCAGAGAGAAAACAGTCATTTAACCAATAACTATACACATCTTTGGGGGAAAAGTTCTTGGACAGACACAAGTCAAACACAATCCCGAGACGCTTGTGGCAAAATAGAGGTAACCTTGTTGCAATGCTTTATAAGTTGGTTTTTAAATATGAATTCAAAAACCTTTAAAGTCGCTTCAGACTTCTTGATAGAGGATGGATCTCAAAAAAAAAAAGAAGGGGGGGGGCAAAAGTAAAAAGAGAAAGAAACCAGCTACAGGACATGCTAAGAGACCCAGGATTTCAATTAACCCCTTGTTAAAGTCAACTAAAAACATAGCAAACCAACGCAGCTCCACCTTCCTTCTGAAAGGACTCTTTCAGCCAAGGAGGCCAGTTTCTTCCTGCTCATTTGCTGGAGCTCCTGTTTGGCAAGGCAATGTACCAATATAGAAACAGCACCATTCAGAATAGGATGGACTAGAAAATCTATTTCTGCTTTTCTCTAGATGTACAGTGAAATGAAAATGCTTTTTTTGAGATCCTTGAATATAAATCCTCTACGTTTTAAAAACGTCTTTTTTTTCAGTACTCCTAAAGTCACTGGATAGTGTATGTTAGGTTTGCGTTTTGTTTGTTGTTTTGTTTAAATTCTAGTAAAATCCCATGATTGTCTTCACAGTGTTGCTACCATATCACCTTGTCATTAAAACAGACTTCGTGCATTTCATGGAGCATTCATTTCTCGATTCAGATTCAGTTTTCATTGGCTGGGTCTTTAAATACTTTTGTTTCAGAGTTCAATATTATACTTTCCCACTTTCTCCAACAGGGAAAAAAAATACATCGGAATGAATGTTCCTCATGCCTCAATAGGGCTGGCTACCATGCTGTTAGGTGTATCTGGGAGCTGAGAGGACATCGACGCCACTTCACTGCCAGTGGAATTAGAGCCTGGTCCTCCTTCTGAAAAATTGACCTGTGTAGAAGGTTGAGAAATAAAAATGGAGGCTGTGACTGTATTCATAAAAGGACTGCAAATTCAATTTATGTGTATATGTACATACATATGTCTGTGTGTGTAAACAGATACGTAGATAGAGATACCCACGTAGATAATCGAATTTTATCAGGCTTAAAAGAAAGCCTCTAAGGAAAAGAACTTGAGAAGAAATCCTCTTGCTTTCCCATCTTCCAAGAGATCGCTATTTTAACTGAAACTGAATTTCCAACATTATGTTGCATTAAATTATTTAAGAACAAATGTGTTTCCCACTGTAAAATGGCATTGCAACTCTACCATGCATGCTTGAAATAAAATTATCCTGCTGGCTACATGTATCCCTGGGAGCAGGCAAGTTCGCAGTCTCTAGGCATCAAAGCCTTCTTCTTGAGTTGGAAAATCCATAACACACGCTCATATCTGTGACGGAGGTTCAGAGGAGGCTCCACGGAACAATGATTAACTCCTCAGAGGGCTCACAGCCTGGGCTTTCCTCCTGGTTGTGTTCCTGCCGCCTTTTGGCCTTCCTTGGTCCCTCTCTCTTTAAATCAGGCTTTTCCTTCTGAGAGGAGACCCATATATTATAACGTCATCGCATGATAAATATCTGACTCCTTTTAAGCTGAAGGTATTGTGTCGCTGTTGTAAACCTCCACCCTGCTTCCCACCCCCTCCCTCCTACCCTGGCTTCCCTTGCACTGCTCTCTCACCTAACACTGAAGTTCCAGAAGGTGCAAACACTTGGCTGCCCTGAACTCTCCCCTTACCTGCTTCTTATGGTCCAGGTTTTGGTCAAATAACTCATAAGATTAACTTGACTTAAAAATAAGGGTTTTTCACCCTAATTCCAGGGTCTATTCTTCCTTTCTACCCTGGTAAACTTTTCCATCGTGAGGTCAAGGGACTTCTCAAATTTCCTAGCCTTTAGATTGGCCCACTTACAAACATACACCTGGACCAAGCCCTTTAACCACTGCTTCTGGCCCATTACTTACCTGTTGCCAAAGAGAAATAAATTGCCTTTTGGGTAAATGTGAGGTAAAAAGCTAACTAAAACTTTATTTTCAAAGAACATGTTTTTAAAATAGATCTTGTCTTATAAAAGCCTTATAAAACAATATTCCATAGGGCTGTTTGCTATTTAAGAAAAAGTCGTATGTGTACATATACCATATCACAAAGAACAGGTATTTTATAATCTTATTTTGGCCCTTAGCCTTCTGTAGATGAAAAATGAGTTAATTTTCTCTTCTCTGGATGTAAAAAATAGTAACAGTAAAACAAGTTTTCACATATTATCTCTTTCACATATATTATTCACATACATCAATCACATATGGTTGGTAGAACTCATGTTCCTTTTGCTATACATGCCCCACAGCACATGACTGTGTACAAAATTTGAATTTATACATTTAAAAGATGTTTAAGCAGTTCTACATTTTAGATTAAGATAGTCCCTTTCAAAAAGTATCAGTCATATCTTTGAATAACTGAAGGCTTTATTGATATATTTGAAAACTGCACCCAGACAGGTGTCTGCTACCACTGACAGTAACATTGATTATGTATTACAACACAGATTATTATTACAATAACCTTGATTTAGGTCCTTACATATGCCATTCTCTAGGAGCTGAGGGAGTAATTTACTAATTGCTGATCAAAATGTCAAGATGATCTCTAAAGTCCTTCCAACTCTAAAAGTCTAAGATGTATGATTTTGCAATTCTGTACACCTTCCCACCCAGGTCTAGTTAGACATCCTGAAGTTAATCCCTCAAAGCAGGCTTAACTGATAGAAAATTCAGTCCATGTGGTCAGACTATGAGCTCTCATAGAAAAGACTCACAAGAGGTTTGTTTTCCTTGAGTGCTTACCCCCTTTTCCCCACAACTCCTTCATTCTCCCAAACTCTGGGGCCAAGGAGGCACCTTCCCCTCTGAATCTTTCAATGTGTGGTAGTTAAATCAGAATCTCTTTTCTTTCAGAGATTCAGCCTTCTCACTCTGGGAGCTGACACTTACCAGTTGCTGAAAAGCAGGCTGATCTATGTCACTCTGCAAAGCGAAGTCACTCAGTACTTTCCAGGGTGGCTGGTAGCTCTGCACCTCCACTGGGTTTGCCTGTAAGCCACCATCGTGTCTCTCTGGACTGGCAGCCACCATGGGAGTTCCTGTCATCCCCTGGATATTCTGTGAATAGCCCCCCCAACCCCAACATGTTAATGAGCAAATTCCCTCCCTCCATTGTCTGTCTGCACAGGCTGAGCAAATATACCCTGGTATTATCTTATCTATATAGTGGCCTTTATTGACTCAGTTAATCTGCTGCACATATGAATATAGCTGGAGTTCAGTTTTGTTTTATTATGTTTTGTTTTTCAGCTTCTGTGGGCTGGATTATTAGGTCTGCTTGGAATTTATGAAACCAAATTCTATTACATCTTTCTTCCTTCCCCTTTACTCACAGTTCATCCCAGTTCCTCCCAACTGCCTTCCGAGACCATAGCATTCCAGAAGTATAAAGCTAAGGCAGGATAGGCCTCCTTTCAGCCTCTAGACATGGTGTTTTCCTGGGCAGTTTCTGTTGGATTTTTGGTTAGATTTTTTTACAAGGAGTTCTTCCCACAGAGAATACCCCCACTCCCAAGCATTTGGGTCTGGCGGTTCTTGTGCAATTATATGCTAGCTAACCAACTTAGAAAGTGCCCTGGCCCACGGGCTTGGCCGCCTGCCTCCCAAGTTTAATGGCAGTGGGTTTTATGGCATTTAAAAATAGGGCCAAAGCAGTAAAAAGAAAAAAAAACTCTTCAGCTTAACTTAAGGAGGAAGCCTGCAGGGTTGAGTGCTGCCATGGACCTGTGATGATAGTGGATAATAGTGCCAGGATCCTGATGTCTCTGGAGGCGGGTGCCTTAACCTTGAGCAGAGGGTGCCCTGTTTTTGCGAGCCACGTTGCGGGACCTTGCCTACCTGAAGGCGGTGCTGCAGGCTCTGCTCAGTGCATGGGTGAGGACACCCGGGGTCCCCAGGATGACTCCCTCACCTAACCCCTGGGTTAGACAGGCAACCAAAGGGTTGTTCCCTCCGTCCTTTCCCATGCAGGAGGAACTGATGACCTAAACTTTTATGAAACTAGAGCCAGGCCTTGCTGCCACCTGCCCATGGAAAGGGCTACCAATGGTGTTCTTCCAGTTGGGGGTGGGGGTGAGGTTGAAGGGTACAAGCCCACTCTTGGCATGGGGGGCGGGAGGGGGCTGCTCCACCAACAGCTGGAGGTACCTCCTAACTCAGCCTGCCTGGGCCTGCTCCAGTTGACTCGCGCTGGGGCATGGGTGGGGTGAGGGACCTGCAGGGCTCCTGCTCCCTAGCAAGGCTGAGCCACTGGGGGGCCAGTCTGGGTAGCCAGCATGCACAGCACACCCAGCCCTGCTACCGCTCGCATGCCCTGTCGGGCCAAGGCCACTCACAGCTTTGTCACTGGGCTGCTGCTGAAGCTGCTTCATCATTATACTCCGCTTCTTGTCTTTGCACCGCTTGTTTTGAAACCAGACACGGATCACGCGGGGGCTGAGGCCCGTCATCTCCACTAGTTGCTCCTTCATGAGTGCGTCTGGCCGGGGGTTGGCGGCGTAGCAGGTCCGCAAGGTGTGCAGCTGCTTCTCATTCAGCACAGTCCGCACGCGGGTGGTCTTTTCGGGCTGCTTGTGGACGTGGGGCCGCAGGGCCGGCTGCCGGGCGGAGATGGGCTCGGCTGCGGGGCAAGGGGAGCTGTGAATGAGCGCAAGCAGGGCTGCTCCCCGCCCGCGTCGCTCCCAGACAATGGCCAAGGCTTTGCGGCCTCGACAAAGCAGGAGCGCCAGAAGTGGTGGTGAGGGGAGCGAAAGGGAAAATAAAATCTGGCTCTTTATCTCAGAGGTCAGTCAGTACTGAGTAATTTGGGCCTGGACGCTGCCTCTGCCCCTGCTCGTGTCAACACTGCGTTAGCAAAGGGCCACAGGTCTCAGAGTCTGTATCCAGGCTCGCAGCGGAGATGGCATCTTTTAGCCTCGTTTCTCCTCCCTCGTCTCCTTCCACGTACCAAGGCCAAGCCCAGATCACATTGAATATCCCTCACCTCCAAATTCTTGGACGAAGGCCATAGGCGATTGGAGGAAAGGAAACACAGAACACCCTAGTAACAGCCAGAGACGCTACACTAGCGGGAATGCCTGCAAAGCGAGGGCTGAAAATTCTGCCAGAAAACCTTAAACTTCGGTCTTGTGCAGGCAGTCAAGGCAAGGAGTTAAAGAAATTCAGTATTTCGGCCATCACTCCAGTCCTTGATCTCGCTTAGTACTAAATCTACCGGGATGTTTCTGAGATGAACTGACCCAAAGCAAAGGAAAACCGAAACTCTGTTGAGCTGCCTAGACTCAATGTAAACGACAGCTGGGAAGTGTTCTGTCTCCCGACTCCCCATATTTCAGACTCTTCCGTGTTTCCCCACAAGCAGAGCACAGGTTGCACATTAAGTTGCCACCTCTAGGACCTCCCCTCACCCCCCAAGCCCCACTGTGCAAGCAGTCACACATTCCCCCAGGAAGGAATTCTTAGAGCTGCTAGAAAGCACGGGGGTGGGGGAGAGATGTAGCTTTCTCACAGCCAGTATTTAGTGAGAATTGATACTTTAAAAATACACGGAGCAGATCTATTCAAGACCAGAAGGCAAATTTGGAAACATTGTCTGCCTTATTATCTATGGCCTCTTCCTGGCCAGCCTTGCTCTGTTTGTATTCTCCTTCCTGGGGAAAGAGCTCTCTGATCTGTAGGGTACAAATCCTGCACCTTCCAGGACCCCTTAGGGTCAGGTCAACACCTATGGGGTCAATTCAGTGTTACAGGGACAGGCCCAAGATGAAATTCTCACCAAATCACATAGAATGAATGGTTTAAAGAGGCAGGCTCCCTTTAAAAGGCAATTACTGAAGATTAGCTTGTTGACAGTTTTAAATTACAGCTCTGTGCAATAGCCTGCAGTTATTAAAACTGTATCTTTTCTGCTCCATTTTCTCACGAAAGGATAAAAATAAATTTAAAAAATGTTTTGAGGGAGTTCACAAGGAAAAGGATTTGAGAGGCTAAATGACTTAAGGTCAACTAAGCTTCTTCATTGGGTTAAAGGAGGAAGCTCAGGGACCCAGAGCTCCACCCCTTTAATTAGGCAGCAGCAGGGAGAATACCTGGCTGGGAGCTGAAGCCCTTTTTTTAGTTAGGCCACGGTTTGGAGGCCAAGGTGAACCGGAAGTACTGTTTGGGCATGTGTATACCTGTGTACACAAGTGGATTACATTCACGTATATCCGTGACACATAGGCGTGTAGGTATGCTGGGGGAGTCAAGGGAGGCAGTGAGTGGATTGAACCTTGTTCAAAAGTGGGAAGCACGGTGCAAACTGCACGCAGAACACTTCATTTAACTGCCGCCCTCCGCAGCTCTTAACAAGGACCACCCTGTGGCCACCAGGGTTGCTGCGGCCTCAGGCACGCTGGCAGGGGCTGCACTGGCCTAGCCCAGCTCCTGCATCACGGAGCTAGCCTCCCTCCTGCCGAGGAGTACCTGCCATTTGCAGCGGCCGCGCAGGGTGCAGGGGACTGAGCGGATCGCCGGCACCCAGGCTGGCCCTCTCCACCACGTCGTGGTCGGCGCGACAGAAGAGCCCGTCCTCACGCAGCGCGAACTCGTCCCCGGGGATGAGCTGGCGGCTGCAGGCCACACAGCGGAAACACTCGATGTGGTACACCTTGGAACGGGCGCGCATTACGAAGTCGTTCTTGCTGAAACCGATGCTGCACTTGGCGCATTTGATCCCGTACAACCTGCGCAGGGGCCAGTCCGGGCGGGGAGAGAAGCACAGGAGGGAGAAGGGGTCACTTCAGGCGGGTACTGCCCTGGTCCAAGATTGCCGACGACCCCAGCCACAATGCCTTGAGACACTGAAATCAGTATTAGACTAGCTGAGAATGGGAGGATAGAAATAATTAGGTTTCTCTCTCCCTTTCTTTCCTATGAAGCTCTCTGTCTAGCTCTGTACCTCCTAATTCAAAACACCTAGTCCACACCAAGGAAAAATGTTTGATGTGCTAGAAATTTGAGCCGCTGTTCTAGCGATCAGACCCAGTTAGCCCTTGCAGCTCTTCGCAGAGTCCAGGGGGGACTCCGTCGCCACTGGCCTCACACTTTCGCCACCCTGTCCCCCAGTTTTTGCTGCTAGAAACGTCTCTAAAACTGCACAGAAAATCCTCCTTTCAAGAGAAAAGGAGGTTGAGGACTGAAATTGTCACCCCACTCGGTTTGTAAACACACAAAAGTGCACAAGCAGAATAACAAAATGAAACCTCTGAGGGTTTCCAGATCCCCTGGGGCACAATACGTTGCAGTTTTACCCCAACTAAAGATTTTTCGGCAGGCAAAGATTTTATTAGAAAGTTTCCTCTCCATTCTTTCTTTTACTACTATTTTTTAAAAAAATCTGCTTCTGCTTCCTCAGTCTTCCAAGTTGCTGAAGCATCTACCTCTATTTCAGTTTTCTTGAGAGCCTCAACCAGCCAGAAAAATGAAGATACCCACTTCTAAGGTCTTCCTCCCACTGATCTTCTCTTAACTAAGGGGGAAACCTTTGTAGGTTCCATCTAGGCGACACTCACTGCCCTGGCCCCCTCTCCATCCATCAGCAATAATTGAAGAGGGACCATTCCTACAAACAGAATTAAAGAGAGGAAAAGATCCACCCAAAGGGGGTAAGTGGACATCTCATCCTCCTCCCCCAAGGTGAAAAGGCTTTCAGAAATCTAAACGGTCTATTCTTTCACAACTACAGGATTTCAAAGGGATACACATACACACAATTGAGGAAGAAAGAGATGGAGAGATAGGGAGGAAGAGGAAAAGGTAAAAGTGATTGGCTCCTACAAATGTTTATCCACATTTAGGCTCAGGAAGGTCTGTATGCAACTGAACAAAATACTCTCTGTAGAAAGATGCTCCCGGAGGGGCAAAGTGAGCTCTCCCTCTCCAGAATCTTCAGTTCACGCACGAACCGAGCAAACAATGAAAAAGGCTCCACTGCCAGGGGTTAGAAGGAAGATTCAAAAGTTTTTCCTCCCTCCCCCTACTCTGTGAGATCTTCCATTTCATAGGACAAGGACCTTACCTTGCCTGTGACCAAACAATTTGGAAAATCCCTCCCCCTTCCTCCAGTTCCTCACATACCCTATTTCTTCCCATTCTTCACCATCCCCCAGCCAATTTCATCACAAATAAACTTTTAGTCACACTCTCCTATCAAGATCATACTCTACACTTAATGATTTTAAAATAAGAAAAAATGCAGGACACTAAGTGAGCAGGAAATAATTGTGACCGCATACATAAATCCAGACTTAACTTTAAATTCTCAGACCCAGAAACTCTATGACTTGCAAAAAGTAATTATTTGTTAATAGCCACTGGAAAAACTTTATATATATATATAATTCTGATATTTAACAGAATACATAAGGTGTTATCGCTTCTGTTTGTTATTAAAACAAAAAATTTTCTTTATTCTACTGGTTTCCTAAGGTAGAAAATGAGGTCTTTGACATACATATACACAGGTCAGAGAAATTTTGAGTTTTGCGAATCATTAAGTTTAGATGCAGAATAAATTGAAAGGAAAAAAAATGCAGGAAGTTCCTTTGGTGGTTTTAGTCTTGTCAGTATGAGCAATTTACTCATTTTATCAGTTACCAGATTTTAATGTGAGAAAGGAAGCTGTTCAATTATCTAAATATACCAATTGTTCATAGACAGATGATGGGCAATTTGATCTGCTCTGTCTAATTCATCAGCTCAGATAAGATAAGAAAGAAAAGACTGTCAGATGTCACCAAAGGGTTAATATTTAAAAAGATTAAATTTCCGGTCTTTTTGCAGGGAGTATTTTTGGGTTGGTTTTGAAATTTTCCAAGTTCTTACTCAAACCGTAAAAGAGCAGTATCTCTACTTACTCTTTAAGAGTGCAGCCTTTAACCTGCTTAAGTCAAACTTTTATTTCACTTATTTCATTGATGTATCCAAAGAATTTGTAAGTTACTAAAAAAATACTGAACTAAAAAGAAAAACTACACAATACAAAAACAACTAAGTTTAGAAACTCCAACTTACCGATTTTTAATTATTTGTTTTGGAAAGGGGAGTGTGAAAGAGGAAAATAATTTGAGTATCACAAATTCCAAGCACAATTAAACATGCTTCAATACCACACAATTTATGAAAACAACTATTGAATTGTGTGTGTGGGGGGGGGGGGTTCCCTAAAAAGTGAAAGGAACAGCATAGTTTAATTTATGTAACACACTTTAAGGGTAACTTCTGCACGATGGACCCCACTCAGGCAAACTTCGTAGAAAGACAAAGCCACACTAAATAATGAATGGGAAAAGACAGGAAAATCTCACAAAATTAAGGGAACAGTATAAATGGCGTACCTGATATAATCTCTTTTACAGTAGGTTTTCCCATCTCTAACAAAGCATGTACAGCTCTCGTCCAAATACTGATTACACTCCGCACATTTCAAACATGCCGCATGCCATTCCAAATCCGGAGAAACCCTCAGAATATACTGATCGTGAATTTGATTGCCGCAGCCAACACATAGGGAAATCAGACGTTTTTCTGAAATGAAAATAAATACATGATTGACTAACCGTTTACTTCCTACAGAGATAACCACACTTTTAGTGTCGTTCTCTTATAGGGCATACTCTGGGAGTTTTTTCTTTTTCTTTCTGTCTCTTTTTAAGAGTATTTCACTTTGGGGTGGTAATTGAAGTGTGCCATCAAAACCTTGACTCATTTTAAAAAGGAGGTGGAATATATGTAAAATGCAGATTTGAATAGACTACATTTGTACGCCTAGCACGCTATCAAACCCGTTCATTTTGTATTTCTTTTTCCTCCCTCCTCCCTCTTTGCCATAATCACTGGGAAAGATTATGGAAAGTCAAGTCAAAGAAAAGATTTTGACTAGAAGCGTTAAATGAACGCTTATATTTTCCACGAAACACGCTCTTAAATAGCACATAGGACTGGATAGCTAGCAAGAGCAGACATTAATACAGTTGTCACTCGTTCTCTTTTGCAAGTCTAATGCTAATTCACATCTCCGGGTATTGTGTGTTGCAGGCAGACCTTGACAACAGAATAACCTTCTCGGAGAGCTCAGGGTTCCCGAGGCAGAAAACCACCGCTTGGTACCAGAAGGCTAAGGTTCTGGAGGGCACACAGGCGAATTCAAACACAAGGTACGATCAATTTCCTTAAGATCAGAACCGACAGCAAGCATGCAGGCGTGGCTGCAACAAGAAAAAGCCACCTTCTCTCTCTCTCTCTCTAAGCAATGACTTCAACTCCGAAGAGCCCTTAGCACCCGTGCCTGAGAGAGACCCCCGCACAAGAACAGCGCAACGAGCCCCACAAGGTAAAATAGCCTCTTACTTTTTGGTGGATCTCCCATGTCTCCCATATCTGTAAGAGGGAGTAATGTCCACAGTGAAATGGTGGTTGTACAGTTGGTGAACAGCCCACAGAGAGGATGCTGGAGCTGTGGCTAAGTGGGAAATAGTGGCCCCTGGGGTTGCCAAGGCTGAGAGAGCCGCTGCCCGGCTGCGCCGCGCCCTCGCGGATCCGGGAGTCCAATTTAAGCCGGCGGAGTCGGCGGAGCGGAGGCGCTGCGGCGGCGGTGGACTCGGAGCGGCTCCGGCACCTCTCTTCCTTATCTCTTACTCAAACTTCTCTGCTCCAACTCAGCTCCATCGCCATTGGTCTGACGCAGCGCGCGGGGACGTCAGGCGAGCACGGCGCTCATTGGCTGCGGGACGCGCGGCGCAGCTGTTCTGATTATCATATTTCAGCCTCGCCTCCACCGTTAGCCACTGACCGCTCGGCGAGCCCGCGGGAGAGGATTAGGGCTCCTGGGGCAACTTGCTCCAGGCTCAGGCCGCACTCCCCTGATGTCCGGGCTGTCGGGCTGCTCTGGCTTTTCGCCTCCCTCTCCTCTTCCTCTTCCCGCCCCCTCCCTCAATCCTTACCGGCCGCGCTACCAGCGCCCTCGCCTTCTGTCGCGCGGTTCCTCCGCTCTGCGCTCCTGGGGTCCCCGCAGTCCAGCTGCCCGTGTTGCACGGGGCTCACTTTTCTGCCGCCGGTGGCGAGTGGCTGGTGGGTAGGTCTTCCTGATGACGAGGTCATTCCCGGGTGCTAGGAAATGGGCGACTTGGGACAGGCCGTTTGTCTGGGTTTGGTCTCGCGCTTTGGCTGACAGCTCAGGGACCGGCCGGGCTTAGCTGCCGGGGAGGGTGAGTTCCCGAACTGGCTGCGCTTGGCGCGCTGGGAGCTAGCTGCCTAAGGGAAGAAGAACTGGGATTGGGGTGAAGAGAGCCCTAGAGATATTGTTCTCTGCTGTTTACTCCATTACTACGTTACCCCTGACCTCAGGTTTCCAAACACCTGGGGTGGGAGGAAAGGGGCGCTTCTTGCCTTAGCGGAAAATCAGATTGAAAGGGTACAGGCTAAGTAAAACCAATTTAACTCCGTGGACTGCTCTCCTTCCGATCCTCGAGGTCTGTTTTGCAGTTTAACTCTAGAATTAGGAAGCGCACTAACCCGAGGCCAAAGAGTGAAATGGTTTTCCAGTAGTTTAAAGATTGTAAAGAGATTATATCATGTCCAGTTCCTTTCTTTGCTGATCTGCCCTTTGTTTTTAAGCAAACGTGTGCAAATAGCTGATGGTGTTTTTATAATTATAAGGACACGTCTCCATCTCTCTTTAGAGATTTTTAAAAATGCGTTAATCTAAGGTCATGAGTGAGGAGGGGTCTAATACAGAAGAACAGTGAAATAACCTATTTCACCTCATCAGGTGTGTTTATCTAATAATTTTCTCTAGGTGGTGGGGGGACCTAGTTTAAAAATATTGGCTGCAACTTGCTAGTTAACCGTTTTCAGTAATTTCTTACGTGTTCCCGGCATCTCTTACAGTGTCCCCTAAGCAAAGTCACAGGAAGGCCACGAAGAACCCTCACATTTCTCCCAAAGCTTCTAAGTAGCTATTTCTTATTTAATGTGATTGCCAGTTTTATCTAAAAAGGCTCGCAAACCCAAGTTGTAGAAGGCTTAATTTCAGTATCCTGTTGCCGGGAGAAAACCCAGTGTTAGGAAACTCCTTTGTACCTTTCCCCAGATCTAACCCTTGATAAAAGCTGTGAGCTCTCCATGGCCTCAGTGGCTTGGTTTGCATGGATATACTTCTCCAGAGCGCAAAGAGAGGCTGAGATAAGTGAGTTTCCTTCTGACCTACCTAGTGCTTTACCAAGAACAAGTATTTGTTTTGTTTTGTTTTCTCTCAAGGAAGATCTCTAACTGGATCTTATCCCTTCTATTTTTAATTGTTAGAGTGCATGTGTGAAATTGAAAGATAGAAATAAGTTGATAAATTGATCAGATTTTGTTTTTTTGTTTGTTTAAAGTTTCTAGTTTCTGCTATTATGTACATGGAGCCTTTTGTCAGGCTACTTTTGCAAAAAACTAATGCTGACAATCACAAAAGAAGCAAGTCTTCCCCACATAAGGTATGTTTCTCATATAGATAACCAAGTTGACTCTAGTTAAAAAGAAAAGAAAAAGATACCACTATACCAGAAAGTAAATAAAGGATTTTAACTAATCATATTCCACCATGCCATCTTTATAACATGGAATTAAACAACAGAAGCTGCCAGAAGCCTGATGACTTGTATTTGATATCCACAAAGTACCCTCACTATCCATCCTCCTTCAAATCTGCCACACATTCGCAGTGTGGTATTTTAACTCCCTAAACTAATAAGCTATTCCAAAGAATTACTGCCAGTGATGGCAGCAATTCCAAATAGAAAAGCTGGCATGTAGCTTGGAGGAAACCCTTTAATAGTGAACAATTCAGCATAATGGTAAAGAAAGCTGTTATTTTATTTTTTCAGCCCGCATTGTTATTGTAAACAAATACTTTCTTAATTCCTAAACTGATAGAGGTAAAGATTATAAGAAGATATCCCCTGTCAAAGGGACAGATTTGAGGGAACCCAATAATTATGTTGTTCCATGATGGATGTGCTCTGGAGTTCTGTGTGTCTGGCTAATACATTTTACATTAAAATCGAAGTTAAGATAGCCGGCATTATTGTTTCATTTCATCTTGATTCAAATGTGATCACAGATAATTCCCCTGTTTTCTTAGCTGATTGCTATATGTGCATTTAATGCATCAAATATATCTTCAAAAAATTATAATGTTTGTATAGAATTCATCAAACTGTGATTAGCGGTATTTCCCCCAGTAGTTGAGCACAGGAGTGACCTCTTGTGTTCAAAAGGGGGATTAGACCTCCTGACAAAAATGGACTCATTTTGATCTTTCTATATTCTTTTGGGTCAAAAATACATCCTTCAAAACAGCAGTTGTGTGACTCCCTTGATGTGAGCTCCTCTACTGATGAGAGAAAAAGAATGTAAGTAGTAAATGTAGTTCTCATTACCTCCAAGCCACCCCAATATACTATACAGTGTCTGAATATAAAATATATGCTGAGATTTAATAAGCTCCTCTTGAGTCTGTGGCATCTGTCCATGTGCGCTTGTACACACCTTCCAAATGCAGCTGTTACACCTAAGTTCCTGGGTGAGATCAGCATGTGTTTTGGGGTGCTATTGCTTTCTTTGTCTGCTTTAATTAAATTTAAACATTCCAAATCAAACTTAATGCTAGATAGATTCCTGACCAAAAATCACGTTCTCCAGCTATTTTTCAAAAATCTAAATATATTTGAATTGTAACTGAAAAGTAGCATTATACATAGAATTTATGTATTTCCCAACAACCTCTGGCAGATGTGTAAGTGAATTGTGAATTTTAAGTTGGATCCCTGGGAAATTATGCACAGAAAGGGAGAAAGCTTTTTGCTCCCTGGAAAACCAATATTGGAAAGGAAAGGGATCTTTGATCAGCTTTCTCTGAACTATGGATTTGTCTGGAAATTTATTCCTTGGGAGGTGATGCTCTTGTTTAACCCACATCAGAATCAAGTTTGAGAGAGTAGAGTAACTATTGGGCTGCCGATTTCCATGAGTAAGGTATTCCGATAGGAAAAATACAACTGAAGGATTTATCTTTTCTGATATCCAAAAACACGAATTTAGGGACCAAAATGAAACATGAACCTTTTATTCACCTCAGAAAATAGATATATGAATATGAACCCAACTCCCTCTTTCTGCTTTTACTTTTTCTGTGTAATCTAACCATGTAAAATAAGACTATATAAACCATCAGTATCTTAAGTCATGTGCAAGGGTCAGATAAAACTATATTCATTTAAAGGGAGTGACGATAAACCACTAATATTCCATTCAAGAACGGATGTGGGTGTTAGACCTAATTTGTTCCTCTTCCAGTTCTTGGTGATGGCTTTTAGAGGAAGATTGAGAAAGTATGCACTCATTTCAGAGAAAAGGGGAAAAGATATTCGGGTATGAAATATCCTTCTTTCCTTTTGCTTGATGTATTAAAACAAATAATACTGAGCAATGACAATAATAAAGGTAGTTGTTAATAACAAACCTTTAGTTGTGATTCCCATTTTATTGACGAGGGCCCCTGCTGCGAATGTGGTTTTGTTGAGTTTCAATTACTTTATTAACCAACCAGTTAAAACAATCTAGGTGAATTAGCAAGAATTTTCTTTGGCACGCAGAGCTTCCTAGCCTAGATTTCTGAGTTCAGGTAGTTGTTTCCGTCACCAGCGTTGCCGATATTCTTTACCGGCAGACAGCAGCCTGGGGGGCAGCCTCGGTTCTCAGCCAAGATAGAATTCCACGGTCCTGGCAGCGGCAAAACCACAAACCTTAGATCAGTCTTGAGAATTCGAGGTTCCGCAGCTCACTGCAGGGAGGAATTCGACCAAGGGAGGAATTCGACCAAACGAGGACAGGAATTTGCACACTCCCTTTAAAATCGTACTTTTATAAGTATGATTTCACAAAAGCGACTAGCAGTGTCAGGTGAAACCTGCCCCCCCCCCCTTTTTTTATTATTGTTTGGTTTTTTCTTAAAAAAAAAAGAGGCTAGTAACAGGTAATTTTTAACTGGACTGGAGTTATGCGCGGAGCCGGTGTTGGAGCCGGTGACTGCAGTGTGCTAAAAGGCTCTGGCCCAAAGACGCACTTAACCCTACATCTGGCAAAGCCTTTATGAAATGTATCGGATTCTCGCGGGGGTAGTGGGAGTCTGGAGAGGAGAAAAAGCCTTTATCTCCCAAATCCTGGGAGATTCGGCTAAAAGCTACGTATGCACTGAATCTAGCAAAACACCCACGGGCCCCCGAACCGTCGGGAAATACGGAGCAAGTTAACTCAGTCGAGTTGATCAAATGACATTCTTTCTCCAAGAAGTGACACCCCTTTCCCCACTGCAGTCTTGTCCAAGGAGCAGCCCTGAATTTAGCGCCAAAGGATTGATTTCCAACGCCCGCTGGATGTTTACTGGGAACGAGCGGGGGAGGGGAGGCGAAGGTACCTTGGAGGAGGTCAAGAGAAGGAGGAGGAGGAGCAGCAGAAATTACCAGCCAAGCTCTGGAGGGAATTGGAAGCCCGGAAATCTATCAGAATGCCTCAAATAACCTTCCCTTAAGCCTTAGAATTCCGCTCTCGAAAAACAGCCGCATAATAGTGTCCTGGGGTTGCAGTCTTCGGGTGGGCTACGGAGGTGATGTCAAGAGTTATAGCTACTTTCTACGAATTAAACTGATGGCTAAGGCTAAAGCGTGTCAGGGCCGTTTAGTGTAGCTGAGAGATGTGTGGGTGGGCTGAGGGGGCGCTGTTTTTCAGGGAGGGGCATTCATTGGTGGCATCTACAAGCAGATGCTGAGTGTAGAAGAAAAGGTGGTTTCAGGGCCGAAGAAAAAACTCTCAATACAGGTAAATGGCTAATCAGACGGGGAGATAAGATTTTTTTGAAGGTCGCCGTCTGCTTTGACTTTGCAGAGGTGAATGAGAGGATGAACTTGGGGCGCATGTGCATTTAGAATTATCTATGACCCCGGATCCACACTGTTAAGAAAACTGATCAGTTCTTTGCGATTTAAGATTAAGCGATGGATTTGCCCTGCCCCTCTACCTGCTAAATAACCAACTGAGGAAACGGGCCCAAGAGACGACCCCTGTCAGAAAGAACGTCATTTGATCAACTCTCCTGAGTTAATAACGTGCTCCTGAAAGGGGTCAAGAACGCCGCCTACCCTTCCCACTAGCGCAGCCACGGGCACCGAGGGCGACCGCTCTACTCTAGGTGGCCTCTCATTGAGGCCCAGGAACTCCTAAGGTCCTCGGGCTCAGAGCCCTGCGATCACGTTGCTGGTATATCCAAGAACCCTACGCGCCTGCTTTCAAGCACATTGGTCTCTAGAAATTTAGCCTATCCCGAGACCAGGGACCAGAGAAGCACGAAACAAAGAGCCCCCCCACCTTCGGGCTTTCGGCCTTCTCCCTTCCGGATTTCCAGAGTGCCAACCTTCTAGCCGAACCACTCCCCAAACCTCAGTGTTCTGCGCTCAAGTGCAGTTTTCAATTACATCTTGTTGATAGAAGAGAAAAAAATCGAACTGAATCTACGCTCCCTGCCCTAACTCCTGCCCGATTTAAGGAGCAAATCAACGTCCGGGAGACCCCGCTCAGGACCGCGCTGACGAGCGCAGCGGCTGGAGAACTCACTATGTACCTTAGTATGAGTCTGCACGCCACCCACGTTTGGGACCAGAGCCCGGCATAGTCTCGGTCGCGCACTGGTGGGCCCGGGTGGTAGAGCGAAAGCAAAGGTGAACCTCGCCCGCGGCACGGATCACTCACTGAAAGAGGAGGGGTCCCTACCGGTTACCCGGGGTCCATCTTCTGGGAGACCCTGCGAACTCCTGGAAGTGAAGAGCAGAGAAGAAAGCGCAAGTTGTGGCAGCGATATCAGAGATGCAGCCCTTCGGGAAGGTTAAACTTTAAGTCTTAGGTTGCTCCCTTCTCCGCCCATGCCCCAATCCCCCCTGGTTTCCTCTCAAAATGAATACCTTTGTGGGAATGAAAGGATCAAGGTACCATTTTAATTGCTTCAAACTCTGTCAGATCACCTCTTCATGCCATCTGTGAAAGACTCAACTTCTGAGTGGCTATCCCAGAAAATTGTAAGGATAAGATTCCCTCTGCATTTGCCTTGGTGGCGGCGTCCGGAAATGTTAGCATGGTTATTGGTGCAGAGTAGTTGAGGGAATTTTTTCATTCTTAATAACACCCCCGAAATACAGATATCCCAAAGTATTAGCTGGCACTTTGGGGCCAGTTTTTTTTTAATTCACCTTGTGTTGCAGACGTTTGAATTGGAAAACAAGAGAGAAACCCCGCAGTATAGATTCATTTCTGTGCTCTATACTGTCAGGCGGGGGACCCACACGGGCTGATTAGTCAGAGAGGCGAAGAGGGCTCCTTTGTTGATTTAAGAGTTCACCAGCCAAAATGTAACAATGACCTTGTTGCCTTTTCTCAACTGTCTGTTGTTGACTTATATCTCGAATGCGTCCATTGTACAAAATTTGATCCAAAAAGGAAAAAAATTCATATATTTAGGTAAAAAGGTAATAATGGTAATAGAGATCTGGCTTTGTTTATGGACTGTATATTCCTCACACACATGCATGAAAAATTTCAAAAGTATATAGCACATATTCATGTATAATTTATGTTATGATTATATGCT
This sequence comes from Smutsia gigantea, assembly GCA_032199065.1. Lineage (NCBI taxonomy): Eukaryota > Metazoa > Chordata > Mammalia > Pholidota > Manidae > Smutsia > Smutsia gigantea. Next base: position 65,101 of record JAVSCE010016672.1, on the reverse strand, counting down.
AATGATTACATCATCTTAATTTTACAAAATAATTCCATAAAGAAAAGTTTGAAATGCTACTTATAATACACATAACACCCTCCTTCTAAGAAAACAATATGCAGGGCTTAAAAATGATATTCAGGGGTGCTTTTATATAAAGAACAAAATTCTGAAACTTCATAAACCAAAATCCCATCAAACATGGTATCTGTCATTAGGTTGTAACAGGTTAATGCTACAAGAAATATTATGTTTTGCACAGTTTATTTCAGTGGTGCATTTAAAATGTGTCTTACCACTTACTATTCTGAAATCTTCAATCACAGCATACCAGCAAGAAATCAAATCAGAAAAGCCCTAGTTAATGCTTAAGAAATGACTACAATTAACTAGTGGTTTGACAATATTGTGCTCTTTATTTAAATGTAAATATTAATACATTAAAATGAAAATAAATAGATATCACCACATCATAATGTTTAAGAGATTAATATAAAGTAAAAGAAAAACACATTTCTTTACTTTTTATAATGTCTAGTCCTACAAGGTCTATTACCAAAATATAGTAATAATAATGATTCATATGTGTAAAAAATATGTAGCTCTGCACGCTGCTATCGGGGTGTTCAGTCTAGTTATAAAAATATTGAGCTGTTATATGATGTGTACTCTCACTTGAATGTAGCTAAATTGATGCTTTGCCATATTTTAAGAATCTTCCCCCTATTCACCAGATACATGTAACAGCCTAGAAAGATCACTGCATCTTCAACTGTAATGTTAACTCAGAAATTATACTATTACCCATAACTAGCATCCTACTGATATTCTCTTAAATATCAGGACCAAAATTGCTTTATGTCTCACTTCAGAATGTGGTACAGTGTGCTATTTTGTCTTCTTGTCCCAGTCTTAGAATTTCTTTTACACGCTCCTGTTATGATCTACACAAACTATTGGTGATGGTGATGAAGGGCACTTCATGTGGTTTCACTGGCTATGGCTTCCCATATGGTATATGAGTGATTAGAAATCAAATCTTTTAGATCTTGCCGGTGTGTTCCGTACAATGCTGAGATGTTGAGTTAGCTGTCCCAAACGTCTCATGACGTGTCTTTCCATGATTCTGTACCCAAGCCATTGCAGATCTGCTGACATGATTTTGGATGTGCCATGGCAAATATATTCTTTGAGTGATGCGAGCAATGGAGAGGAAACATGAGTACAACTCTCAAAGTGGAAGAAAAGGTAAGTGGATATAAAATCACTCTTTTGAATATGGTGGTGGGGAAAGAATTGAGTGTGTATGACTTTATCAGCTATCAAAAAAGAGGGTGAAAGTAGGTGTCAGACTAAGATGAGAAAAGTATTCAATTTTGAGAAGAGAAAGAGAAAGCTTACTGAGGAAAAGAAAAACTGGAGTAAGTGTCAAGAGGAGCAAAAAAGAAAAAAAATAACAGTATTTGGTGACCCAGTTTAATATGATAGACTGTATATTAAAGGGCAAAACCCAGATTTTTACTAAGTTGGGGAAGTAGTGGCTGACTGGAAAAAGTAGACTTTACAGCTATTTTAATCTGGCATTTAAAACTTTAAAACTCCGATTTTAACTTTTTTTTTGGAGAAAACTAGACTATTTGGCAATAATTTTAAGAAGTTATATTGCATGTTGAAATGTACTGTACTAGAATGCTTACCAAAAGTATATTCTCTATTGGTAAAGCATATCAGCACAGAATATACAAACTAAAGCCACTTGAGATAACATAAAATTGAATCTTACAATTTTTTTGTAACTAGGTTCATTTAGCAACAGGATTCAGGACTCAGGTGAAGACTAGATCTGAGAAGAAATTTTAAAAACTGGCTGGAAGTTTTCCAGAGTCTTTGTTAGCCATTGCCCTTTCTACAGATTGGATTATACCAGAAAGTGTAATTCATGTATTTGAAACTGCTCACTTAAACCACATTAAAAACAGAAAGATGTTGTGAAAACACTGCCTTATGTTCAAATTCATGCCAGGCAACTTGAAGGGCTGCCAATAACATCGCTGTTTTGTTAGCATTTCTGATCTGGCTTCACGTTCTCCTAGACTAGTTCTTCTGATGTGTGAAGAATGTAAGCCAAAACCACAAGGGAGAATTCTTCGCACCCCTGCACTTGGGAAGAGTTTGGGTGTCCAAAATGCTGGAAAGGTCGGATATGCTTGTTCTCATAGAATCTATTCTGAAGGTCATAGGGTCAGGCTGTCTGCATATGTGCACAAACCAACAGGCCCATAAAAGTCTGATAGGAGGCATCAGTGCCACATCAAAGGTCACACCCAGTCAGAATCCAGCAACATCTGAAAGGCGTCTGCTACAGAGAAGAAATATGAGACTGACAGCAGCAGCAGTGAGAGATGGATGGGGATTAATCATGGTAAAATACTGAGCAAAAAGAGACAGCAAATTCTGCCAGGCATGAATCCTGCTCTACTCACACATTTCACAAAGTACACTCAGCAGAGTACAAGCCGATTGAAGGGTCAGGTCGATCTTTGCTAGGCTAAAAGAAGCAGCTGCTGAGGGTCCCATGGCTGATGGGGAACACCTAAGGATTCTCACTATTAAAAAAGAAAAAAAGAAAAATTATTTGCAGTTCAACAGTAGAAGTGCTCCTGATGGCACACGGTAATCAAAATTGCATTCCCTCTCCGTCTCATGCTAATCACTTTGGGGTAATACTGCTTTACACAAATTGTTAGTTACTGTGAGCCTGTGGATCTCTAGGACTTTCTTTTTAATGTACACCCCTTGTGCTTCTAGATTTAACATCTTGCCTTATTTTATAATCTCTCCTCGTTGAGGTACCCTTTGTAGAAGCAAAACAAGTTACATGCACAGCCTTTGGCCGACTGACTAGGTAGCCCTGAGTGTTGCAGGTTAGAGGGCTCCAGGCAAGGCCACCGCAGCTGGAATAGCATCCCTCCATTCTCTCAAGGCATTTCAGATAACTTGAGCAAAGGCTTACTTCTTTGACACTCATAAAGGCTCTGTGGACTTTAGATATTTTTGTGCCGTTTTGTTGGGTTTTAATCCAAATACCAAATCTTTCTGTAGGTAATTTTCCCTGTTTCTCTATCCTTTTATACTATAATAAAAATTTCTGTAAGAAGCATGTTGACAAGAAAGAAAAAAACGAAGAACAGGTGTCAAAGGAAACAGATGAAAAACATAAAAATGAATGGAGTACAATGGACTACCACTCCGCAAAAGGAATAAACTATTGGTACATGCTGTAACATGGATGAAGCTCAGAGTAAACACGCTAAATTAAAGAAGTCAGACCAACAAAGGGACACATTGTGATTCCATCTATATAAAGTTCTTGGAAATACAAATTAATGTAAATGACAGAAATTAGATCAGTTGGGACTTAAGGATGGGCAGCTGGTGACAGGAGGAGGCAGCAGCGAGTGATTGCAAAGGAGCAATGGGAAACTTTCAGAGGTGATTCATCTTTTGTAGGTTCATTGTTTTGATTGTGGTGATAGTTTCACAGGTGTATCCAAATAACAAAGCTTACCAAATTATACACTTTGGATATGCACACACAGTTCATTGTACATCAATTATACTTCAATAAAACTTAAAAATCAACCTCAAGAAAGAAACTGAGTATTGTGTTTCTTCTCCCTTATTTTATTGTTGCTGTGATTATCATCATTGCTATATACCTTTAATAGTTAGGGGAAAGGGCAAATGCAGAGCATAGGCTGTGATGAAATAAGGTAGCCTGACTCAAGAACACCAATCTGAATTTTCTCTTCCCTAATCCTATCATTTTAAGCACTTTCTTTTCCTCTGATAGTAGGGATCCCAAGGTAAACTTTCAAGAAAGGCTTCTCAAATATCCTGTTTTCCCCAGATTCAATTAATTCTATAATTTATAGCACTTTGTAAGTAATAGTTTATGACATACCACTTACTATTTTGTTTAGGTATAGGTTTTCCACTATCTTGAAAAATTCTTAAGTTTTTAAGGAGAGTCCATACCTAGTCCATTATTATAAACTACTAGCTTTCTATACATCTTCAATGAGTTTTCAAATAGCCAGCCACATTGGTGGGGGTCCTGCTATCTTTGGCTGGACCTCCCCAGATGTCAACAGCTGATTCACCTGAACAAAATTTCTGGGCACTGTGTTCTGTCACTCAGTTGCTTCTGGGTTTGTTTAAGCCTTCATACCCTTTAAGCACTGCATCTAACACCCGGCTGCAGCCCAAGACTGTTCAGATAGGTTAGCTACCTTCCTTCTGTCCCTTTTGGAATGGCCTCTTGGCATGTCCCCATCTCACTCCTTCCTTGTAAACTTAAGTTTCTATGAGCTGACTTCAATATCTGATCTTTAAGTAGTCATGTTTGTTCTATCCTTAACCATTCAGCAATATACAGGCTTTTCTTGAGGCAGAGAGAAGGATAAAGGGAAATGATTTAAATAGGACAGTGCTTAAATATAAGTTTTATTCTTTACATGTTTGGAATTTGGGGCTTAAATATCATTTATCAAGGAAAGGATCAGAGAGTTTGCCTATGGCTCATAATTGTGAGTCTTTCCACAGAGCAGGACTTGTACCCAGTGGGTGAGCAAATAGCTCTGTTAAAGACAGGGCAGTGGATGGGGAATTTGAGGGTAGAGGAGATGGAGCGAGATCAAGAGTTTTCATGCTGACTAGAAACGTTTCTTCATACTGTGGTCATAAGCTTGTCTTTTAATATACTTCTGTTAGAAACACATTTTCTACTTAAAAAATTCTCTCCTACCAGAAAACTTTTAAAGCTGAAAAAAAGGGACTTTGAAAGAATGATGCCAGGAAATTATTTTCCTTTTTCTTTTCTCTCTGTGGAAGAGACTTGATATTTGCTCAACAAATGTCCATGCCCTTCCCATCCATCTTCTTCCTTGCTAATAGGATCCTGATTGTTTTTTGTTCATTTGTCACCTGGATATATTCACAGCTAAAACACTCTATCTCCTAGCCTCTCTTACAGATAAGAGTGGCCAATAAGGTATAAGTAGAAGTTTATGTGTGGGTCTTCCAGGAAAACTACTGAAAAGGATAACAGACAAGTAGCATGTACCTCTCTTTCTCTAACTTCCCTTTACTCTCCTTGATTGGAACCTGGACATTGTAGTTGGAGCTCTAGCAGTCACCTTGTGTCTTTAAGGATGACCTTGATGAGGAAGCCAGGCACAATGAGCAGATGAAAGTGTTGCCTGAATCTCATTATTATTTTCTAAAGTCATCATACCATCTTTGAACTGTTGTATTAGTTATTTGTTGCAGAATAACACATTACCACAAATGTATCAGCTTGAAACAACTCCCATTTATTACCTCCAAGTTTACTGGGGAGGCTCAAAGTCTGGACATGGCTTAGCTGACTTCTTTGCTCAAGGTCTCACAAGGTTGCATTCAAGGTGTCAGGCTGGTTGGGGGAAGAATCTGCTTCTAAGCTCACTCAGGTGTTAGCTGAATTCATTTCCTTGCAGCTGTAGGACTGAAGTCCCCACTTTCAGACTAACCATCGAGCAGAGATTACTCTTAACATCTAGTTCAGGACTTTGACATGTGACTTTTCCATATTCACAACGTGGCTGTCAGCTTCTTTAAGGCCAGCAGAAGAATCTTTTTTCAGGAAGGGCCCAGTCTGTCCTTTAAGGTCTTTCACATGATGAAGTTAGTTGACCCAGAATAATCTTTTTGATTAACTCAAAAATCAATTGATTTGGGACCTAAATTGCATCTGCAAAGTGCTTCTCCTTTGTCACATACTGTAACCTAATTACAGGAATGACATCCCATCATATTCCCAGGTTCTGTCCATACTCAAAAGGCATGAATAACAGGAGGTAAGAATCTTGAAGGCCATCTTAGAGTGCCTACAACAATCTACTATCTACCTGTGGGCTTCCACTACATTCGGAGGCTAAAACTTCATCTTTCCCCAAATAGAAAGGCCTATCTCTAATACTTGCAACCAAACACAATTCTTAACTTAAATATCTGGAAATGTAAGGGAGAATATATAAAGGATAAACTGGGTGAAAAAAGTAATTTCAAAATTAATACAAAAATATGTTTTAAAAACAAGAGTCAAAGCAAAAGCCCTCTGTCAAAAACCTCAATATCGCTTCATTCCTGAGGGTGGATACTCTTTACTGCAGTCTTTTTTTGTGTGTGTTTATACACACACACAACCATATTATGATTATATATATAATAAAACATGTAATTATATATTTATACATATGTACACATCTATATTTATTAAAAATTGCATCATTGTTATAAATGTTTATGTATAGTAATGTCTTCCATCCAAAGACCACCAGGAATTCACCTGTAGTTGAACAAGTTGGATTTATTGTTCATTGCAGCAAGGGAGACCGTACACTATGGAGAACAGTGGAGTGTCTTCATAAAAGCCTTTTAGAAAGGATCTGTGCTCTGGTTGGGTGATTCGTGGGCGTATTCAATGAAATGGGGGCTTTCTCACTCTGGGTTGGATGCTATCAGAAAGTGGGGATAATTCTGTGTATCTTAATATGTCTTTCTAGAAGGAGGGAAGTTTAGAAGGAAACTAAAGCTGTCCTTGGTAAAAAGCAATGATCACTTAAATTAGCCAGGAGGTGTTTGATATTTCTATGGTTTGCACAGTGACCTACCTTTTGTCTTGTACTTAGACAAAATTATGAAGCGGTCTTGTTTTTTAGTCACAAGGCAACATCGTCTCATGCTGATATTCTGTGAGATTGTTTTGGTGGGTCAAACAGGAAAACAGTGAACCTTGGCTGTGAAGGCCAGCTCAGCTCTTAATAACTAGCAATACTGAGGCCCAGCTGTGTCAGACCAAGTTCCCAGATGTCAGGGGCTGTTTTTCTCATTCTCCCAGAGAATCTCTAGTGAAAGAAAAAGAAAGATACAAATGAGGGGATATATTGCATTGAATTGGTCATAGTACACTTATAAACTATCCATTACACACATAATTATGTATGTAGGAAGGTAATATAGTTGATAATTCTAGGCTTAATTGTAGACATTTCAATGTTTTGTGAAAATGTACTGTGTTGGTGGGATACACCCACCCACCCACACGCACACACACATACAAATATACTGAAATACATATTTTGTACATGTTATCATATATATACTTTTTAAGAGAAAGTATTACTCTAAAGATAGCTATAGACATGTTTATTATACATATATATGTCCTTTATTAAGAGAAAACATTATTAAATATAACATCCTGAATCAGTATATTAGTTAGAACTTCTAGGATTTATCTTGGTCTTTGTTTCAAAATTATATAAAATAAACAACTAGCCACTGCTGCTAGTATCAACAACATTTTCTAGAAATATGTTAAGTATGTTGTGTCCTTCTAAATATTTATCTTTTTAAAATAATCTCAATAAGCTACATTTTGGGAAACTTTTTGGGTGGGCAAATAAATACTTCCAACTGAAACAAAATGAAGAACAGTTCAACTATCCTCTAGCATTCATAGAGATTCCCTTATTAGCTACTAATTGAAATGTCCTTGGTCCAAAATAGATCTGATTTATAATGATTTTCTCTCTAAACTTGGAGGAAGTGAGATTCTACTCCAGCAATCAGCTTGGTTTCTCATCTTTCTATTTATGAAAGAGGCCCTGTGGGTAAAATTGCAATGTTTCCAGAATCTCTCACCTGGCCTAATGCATCTCCATATCAATAGGTGTTCCCAATGGGTGGAGAGAATTAGTCCACTCCATATTTATAGGTGATTAGGAGGGGGAGCAAGGGCATATCTGGACTAGAGAGGTTGGGTGGGGCCCCCTTTTTGCAGCCTGGTCATGAGAGACACAAGTGAGCAGAAGTGGATGACTGCTTGTAGGCAATAAATGGGTTTCTTCCACTTATTTCTCCCTTTCACTGATTTCAGCTTCAAAGGTAATTTTCCCTGGCTGGGAACTTATTTTCCCCCCAGAATTACAGGCCCTTTCCAAATTCATCCTGAAGTTTCAACTGGAATGTGTGCATTTCTCACATTTCTAGTCTTTCAAGTGTTATAAGCTTTGTCTACAACATAATTACAGTTATCTGAAAGGGACTGTGGGTTGTTTGTCTAAATTAGGATAACTTGAAATTTCTTGGGGAAAAAGTCAGAAAATGAAAGTTATCTCTGAGTATTGGGATCGAATTTCAATATTAAAAGGACAAAATCTTCTGCAAATCTTTCCATTTAATGTTGTTGGAAAAGGTGTAATAGAAACACACTACTGTACATTCTTTCCTCTGTAATTCCTGGAAAGATGCCAGGACATGTTTACATCTAGGCCTTACTTGAGGTGAGTAAGCAATTACTATCAATCAACTTAGCAACCAAAAGGGCACCAAATTCATTATTCCATTTCCTGGTCCTTGTTTCTGCCTGGTGTTCTATCTACTTGTCTCTTGAAGTCTGTAAACTCAAATGCTGCTTGTATCCAGGTCACCTGGGTGAATCAAAAGAGAAAGGAATGAGCGTAGCTGCCTCTTAGGAAGGCAAAGTGATGAAGGAAGTTGATTTTTAGCACCTTCTACTATGGTACTGTTGCTAGGATGCTTGAGGAGCCATCCTGACAAATTCTGAACTTTGTGGGGGGTCATTTGGGTGCCTGTGCTGGTCCTGACTGAGCTCAAGGGCCCGCCATTGTGTTCTGGATTGTCATATAGTAGGGTACATTCTTCTAGCCCTTTCTGTCCATTCTAGGTTTGTTTCCTACTCCTATTTGGCCACTGAGGTACCCTCTTTGCTCTCAACTGATGCCCCTGGTGAGCTGACCAGCTTTACATTAGCTGAAGCTTGGTTTTCAAGCACCAACCCAGGAAAAGCATTTTGAAGGTATCTGCTTCAGATTTCATAAAGGCATGCATGAAAGGTGTACTCATAGAGAAGTGAATTTTAGTTGCAAGAGATACATGAGACAAATCTAGTTTTCCTTTTCTACCACCTGCAATGCATACCTCTACCATTAATGATTATACTTTTAATATCACAAGATTGATGTGAAAAATAAGATCATTGATGTGAAAATAATATGTAAATATAAAACAGTTTGGTTCTATAGGCATTGTAGTTGCAGAGTAGTTACAGGAGTATTATTATCACTATTATGACTATACTTATTATTGGCAGTAGTGAAAGTAGTGGCACTAGAAAGGATATAGTTGAAATGGCAAAATTATTAAGGGTGGGAAATACACTAAGGATTTAATTGCTAGTTAATAGTTTGCTGATGATAATATTTTTTCTGGCTATGTAACAAATATATACCTTTTTATTTTCTTCGAGATGCTAGGGAAGTGTTATATATATGCAGCATGCAAACAAATACTACTATGAGCACATATTCATTAATGCTGTGCATAGGTCTTAAAAGCACTATCCATGATATAATGGGTAATATACAATCACATTATAATGTAGATTCCACACATATTATACTATAGTACACATCAAGTTAAAGAAGAGCTAATACCTCATTGAAGTTACACCAAATTTCCATACCAAAGACTACCAAGTTAGGGTCCCATCTTTAGTTCTCTTGCAAGGTACTAATTGTTTCATGTAACACTGTGTAAAATATTGAATTGACCTTGGAAATGCAAGTATTCACACATATTTGTGTACTTCAAGCACATTATGTTTTACTAACAAGTATGTAAATCTAATGAAGGCAGCTTAGGATAGTTCAAGCAAGTGATGAGTGCAGACAATATGAACTCAAATCGTTGCTGTTCTTAATATGCCTTAGAGGTAGGAGCCTATTTTATAGATAAATGCAAGTGCTAAAATTATAGTCTTAATGTGCATATTTAATTTGTTTTATATTTTCCCAATCCTTTGATTCGAGCCATTTTAAAATACGCATTATCTAGACAGTGAAACCTGTTCTTGTATCTTTGTTTCAGTGAAAATCTAGAACTGACACTATTGTGTCTCTATATCTAAGTCTCTGTGGCATTTTAGGAGCAGTCGTGTACTGAGTCATCCACAGTCCTCTGTTCTCCTTTGTGACATTCATCCATGAATAAGGTGGGAAGTGCGTGTAGCATTAAGAGTCAAGGTGGAATCTGTACCAAAATGATAACTGAAAACAATTTTAATTAGTGTAAGAAACCTCAAGCCCACTTGGTGGGGAACTTGGGTTTTATTTCCCAGAATCTTCATTATCTGCCTGTACGGTGAGAATTAACCTGTAGGGTTTGATATTCATGAAATGGAGAAAGAACTTTATGATTTGCATGAAACATGGTTATGTAACCAATTTGAGAGGACTTTTCAATATTTATTTAATTCAATGGAACATGAATGTTTGTGATTTTAGTACCTACAAAGGAAACTTCCTTCTATTGGCAACTTTGACCCAGCTCTTACTTGGGCATAATGAAGTGAGCTATCTATACACATAGTATAAAATTTAAAGCCAGACATAAAGTGACCAAAGTATTTTGGATATTTATTTTCCATATTATAGCAAATCTCCAGAAGATTGGCTAAGTAGTTTTAATCAATTCAGATACTTGGCATTGCACTGATATAATTTCTGAAAGCATCCATGGTAATTGTTTTGGTAGATTAAAAATAAAACAAAATGTACTCCTGGAGGGCACATACAGTTTTGTATTAAATTTTACTGATCATCCGTTTACTCCTGTAATGATTCTGTTATGTCTAATTGACCTTCAGCATTATAGTGAGTTGTATTACTTCATGAAAAGTGTCTCTAGTCTTCTTTGTGCCTTTGCTAATTAGTTTTTAAAGTACCTAAAACAAGTTTTCTGCCCTTTGAAGGTAAGTTTCATGACATTTTTTCTAAATGTTATTTTTTTGTACATAAATATGAATAACCACCATAAGTGGGTTTTTCTTTTTTATGAGGGAGGATTCAGTTTTTCTAAATTGGGGACAGATGTAATAACTCCATCTGAGATCAACAAATTAAAATTTTAATTACTTATAGACGATTTTACTGTCTTAAATTTTTTTATGCTTTATATTCTTTCAGAGCACCTCAAGGAGAATGTAAGGCTCAATTAACTGAATTTTAAATGAACAGTTATGAAAAAGATATTCTGGGTTGAATCAGACAGAATACTGGCAGCAAAGAGATGGCATACTCAAAAAAGCTTTACTGGAGAATTATTAATGAAGGGACTGTTTAGGGAAGTGTGGGCAGAATCAAGGAAACCAGCAGGGATAGTGTAGCATTTGGGACTGGCAACAGTGGAGAGCTGTTACCACCCCTGGGCCTAGGATCCTGGAAGCTGTGGCAGGAAGGATGCCTATCACAAAGAGGGACTGTAGGGCAACACCGTTAGTGGCCCACACTGCAGTGGTGTAGGGGTCGAAGAGGGATAAACACTGCAGCCTCTCCTGCAAACTTTCCATCGCCTGCCAATGCCTCCCATTCACTGTTGTTTGCTAGAACCAAAGGACGCCTCCTATGGTACAAGTCAAGAGGGAGAAGGGTGGAAAATGGATCTGGGAGTCAGAGAGAAGCAATAAGGACAGATCCTGGATTAGTTTCTTATTTCTGCTGTAAGAAATTACTGCAAATTTAGTGACTTAACCCAAATCTAGTGTTTTACAGTTCTGAAAGTCTAAAGGCTTAAGTTCAAGGAGTCTGCAGGGCTGCCTTCCCTCTGGAGGCTCTAGGCGAGAATTGGTTTCCTTGCCTTTTCCAGTTTCTAGTTTACACCCATTCTTGACTCATGCCCCACCTCACTCCAGCCTCTGCTTCCAGCACCAAGGCTCCTCTCACTCCAACCCTCCCACCCCTAAGCAGCCTAATGGTTACATTGGGCCCACCCAGCTAATCCAGGATAATCTCTTCATTTCAAAATCCTTAATTTAATCCCATCAGCAAAGGTCCTTTTGCAGTGTAAGGTAGCATACAGATTCTGGGGATTAGGACACAGGCATCTTTGGGGGGCCATCTTTCTATCTGTAGACCACAGACCCTAGCCAGTTATGAAGAAGAAAAAAGTTGATGTCTCTGTTACAGGGAGATTAAAACTGGAGACTATGTTTACACATTGCACAACTGAGAAAGAATTACTTTTTATAATTTGAGAAGTATTTTTTTAAGAATGTATAAAATTCTTATTTAATGTTAATATTGTTATATATATTAGGCCTTTATGTTTTGAATATCTTCTAAATTTTTATCTTGTCAAGTTACCCTCTCCACATCTCTTGGCATGAATGCTTTGACATTTTCCATTAAGAAAATGGGTTTGGAAAAATAGTAATCAGTAAGGTTTATTGAGTGGTTATGATTTTCTAGTCATTTTGACACATTATTTTCACAATATCCCTATAAGGAAGATACTATTATTAACTGTATTTTTAGAGATGATGAAAGAGAAACGTAGATTAAGTAATATGTTCCAGGGAATATAACTAATAAGTGGGTATGTTCAAAATCATTTTCCATTTGCTTCCCTAGATCAATTTTCCACACTGCCCTGCTCTGTGAGACTCAACTATTCACATTGCATCATCCAGGCTCTTTTTCCCTGGCTTCTGGATGTCTCTCCTAAAGGGAGGTCTCAGCAGGAGTCATAAGAGTGAAAGGAGAGAAGTGGTGTCTTTTCTCCTTACCCTACTGCCACTTCCTGTTCCCTTCCTGTCTTGCTGTAGAGATGGTCTGCTTCCCCATACAGCTACAGCTCCTGTTGACTGCTCTTTCTGCTCTCACCAAATTCTGGGAAAACTATTCTTGAGTTCTTGGGAAGGTAGCAATGGCTTTCCATTTTTGCTAGTGCCTGGGTTATTCACCATCCCTTTTTCTTTCAACTTTCCCACACCTCTGCAAATAATCCTTTCATTTAATGCTTTTCACTTAAAGCCCTCCAAACATACTATATTTTTGGTCCCTTTGGAAGTGGGCTGCAATTTGATTACAGGAATATCTGACTCAGAAGCTAAGCTCTTAATCATTTCAATCTATTGACTTTAACAAAAACCCATCCCCCAAGCAAGTGAATTTGCAACTTGAAATAAGTTAGTTGCATTTAATCAACGGCATGTATATTTTTTATAGTCACTAACTTTTAAAGAGTGACTAACTCATTAAATAAAGCCAGGTTATTAATTTTCAGATGTGGACAAAGTATACCTTATGCTGGGTAAAATGAGTATAAAATATAATAAATCTATTTGTGAATACCAGGCCAGTTCACTCTTGTTATTATTCTGCCATCACAAGCATTGTTTGTAGCATCTTATATGTCATGCTCAGATTTTCTGCTTTGCAGTCCATTTGGATTCAACTCATTACATGGAAACTTATTCAAGTTCTCCCTCAGAGAAGAGAACTCTTATTATCACAACATTCAATATTCTTTTACTCTTTTTCAGATTTCTTTTCCCTTCTTTCTAAGTGAAGGTGATGCCTGTTTCCTTGACAACAAGATAGTGTGAGCACTGAAGTGATACCGAGGGCATGTCAGATGCATTCATAAGGTGAGCTATAGTTGCTCAGAGGAAATACATGTGAACAACCTTGTCTTCCTCTGTGAACAAAAATGCTAGTGAAGGAGCTTCATGATTTCCATGGAATGGAAGGGATAGGTGCACATGATACTCAACACTGGCCTATCACATTTTTTCCTTTGTTTACTAGTAATGTTCACTTTTTTTCCATTATTGTTAAGTCACAGATAATAACCAATTAGTTCAAAACCTGAAAGCTAAACAAACACTTGTCTATTCCTTTTCAATTATGGGATAAAGTTAAGGGATAACATGATGGCCTCTGTGGTCTTTGCACCTAGAGCATGTAGTTCAAAATGTCTTATGACAGTATAACAACCATTCTGTGATCCAATGACATGTCAGTCAGAAGCCTCCATTAGCAGTTGTTCCTGCACCTCAGAATTAGATTGTCTATATTGATAACATATGTGATATGACAGGATCCTAAAGGGAGTTTGAATCATTTAAAAAAAACTATGAGATTATTTTCTTAGTCACCTAGATATTAAACATATAGTGATACATTTGAATTCTTTGAAAATTGCAAGTCAAACATAGTACATATGGGATCACTATTAAGGAGAATATGGTTAATCAACACATTCTTTTTCCTGATCATGACAGATAACAGAGAGGCTCTCTTAAGCTGGTGGAAATTCTAAGAGAGGCTGTGACCAGATCTGAGAGCCTTCAAGACACCTACTAGCTGGAGAACCATTTCTTCAGTTTTGAAGGGAGGATTTGGGTAGGATAACCCAGTATCTCTGACAGTCCAACCCTTGAGCTGTTTGTCTCCAAGTGCTTTATATAAGGCCAAAAGCAGCTCACTCAGGACACTGGGGGGCCCCTTTTCCTCAGGAAAACGGATGAGAGAAAGTTCAATGCTTAATTGTAAAGCCTCTGCTGCTGCAGCTGGTCTCAAGGCTACAACTGAAACTCAGCATCTCCCTCCTCTTCTATATGTTCCAGATTTGCCTCATCCTCAACAATTCTGCTGGTCTAGATGGCTTATCTGGGAGGGTGATCAGACCCTCACTCCTGAGGGTTCCAAACTCCTGACGACCATGCTCTTGTGAGGCTGCTGTGTATATTCAGGAGACATTCTGTTGATGACCTGGATGCCAAGCAGATTCATTCCTTCCTGTCTCCGTGGTGTAATAATAGTCCTCCCTCTTGTTGATGATTTAGGTTAATTATTCCTGCCAGGATGGTAGTTTTTCTTCTTGTTTGCTGGCACCTTGGCACCAAGAGTCCAGAGTGCCCTGGGGACAGCTGTGGCTTCAAGTTTAATGTGTCTCTCTCTATGTGATAGAGTTGCAGAATTGAGAAGCACAAATGCTCTAAGTGGGTCACTGAGAATGATGGCAAGTAGGACAACTCCTAATTCTATCATTTGGTTCCCAGACACATGTATTCTATCTGTCGGGGTCATTGCATTCTATAGTAGTCGTTGATTTAGTGAATATATTGTGACCTAGAAGATAGCACCCATCATCCTTACAGGGTAACATCTCCAAGCTGGCACCTTAGCTGTGCTTTTAATAGGCCATTACATATTCTATGAAGCCATCAGCTACTGTATATGTGTATGTGACAGGACCAGTGGACTTCATGTGCTCACTATCACATTGCCCTTGCTATAAAGTAGGCCCATACATCTGATCCAAAGTTATAAGTGTGATGTGTCTGTGTGCCAAGCATTCTTTAAGCCCTGGAATAGTGGTGCTAGTTAGAACTCTGTGGACAGTGAAGTCATGCTCATGCTGGGAATGCATGTCAGTTACCAGTGAAGTCTACCATTTTTCCTTACTAGAGTAGAAGAGATCAAATACAAAGGACTTACCACCAAATGGCTAGTTGGTTTCCTTAAGGGATGGTGCCTTGTTAAGTGTGCAGCATAGGTCTGTGCTGCAGCAGGTTGGAATTCTGCTGCAGTAAGTAGCTGTATCAGCCTTGGTGAGTGAGAACCCACGTTCTTCAGCCCACACTTAGCCACCATCCCTAACATCACGGCTACTCCATTTATGTTTCTAGTATATCAGTGCTGTGGTGGTGAATGACAGATTTGGATAGGTGCCGACTGGCTGAATTGTTCTGTCTGATTGTATAGTGTCTTTTCCATGGGGGCTGTTTTAATGATCAACAGCTGTGGGAAAAGGGAATGAAGCAGGATTGAGCTGTGGTAAAATTCCAGCAGGGTCTCAGCTGACCTCATGAAGGGCTCGAAGCTTTTTTGGCCCTTCAGAGTTGCCCAGAGTTGGGAAAAGAGAGCTTGGCTTTTGTAACAGTGAATCAACGAGTGGTTGGCTGTGCGCTGCCCTGGGAAGGGGTTGCAATTTTAGGCAAGGTGATTGTCTTCAGCCTATTTTTCTAAAGTGATTACATGATGGAGGAAGAAAGCTTAGACCAAGGAGAACTTGAGATTTTAGGAAAATTTCTTTCCACCAAAACTAATCTTCCAACCCAAGCCCCAAATCAGTCTGGATCATATATCCCAGTAATTTTTAGGTGTATGAAAAAGGAACCTTTTTCACTGAGGATTGGGATCTAAGTAAAGAGGCCTGAGACCTATGCTGTAAGGTAGACTACCTTTAGAAATCAGGCCCATCTGAATAGTTCCCAGCTGCCAGCTCTAGAAAAATAGGCCATTGGTTTCCTGCCAGCGGAGAAACCAATGTAGGGAGCTCTCCCTGGTGCTGCTTAAAACCTTGACCAGACTGCCTCCTCTGCTTAATCTTTTGAATATTACTCATCGGATCTGTCTCTTGTATATCTTATTTAAAAATATATATATTCACCATTGCTTACTCCCCATCCCACCAAATCTCTTGAAAAACCTCTGTTGCAATTGTGACCTGATCTGTTTGTAAACATCTGCTTGGCTCTAGTCATCACCCAAGCCTACCACCCAATGGCCAGTTCTTCTATCATCACCTCACTTGTATTATCTTACCCAGTACCAAGAAATAATCTTGTATTATGAACAATGACTGGTTGATTCACTGTTATAAAGGCCAAGCTGTATTTTCCCAACTCTGGGCAACTCTGAAGGGCCATTAAATCTTCAAGTAATATGCATTATTCTTTTGAAAAACAAAAAATTCATTTGATGAAAGTGCAAGGTTATTCAGTAAGGACATTTTGGCTATAAAATGAAATGGGAAGACTAAAATGCCTGCTAAATTCTAAGTTAAATACTTGTTCAGGATTTTACACAGAAAGAACAAAAGTCATATAGCAAACTAAGTGAATTAAAATTAAGCTATGTTAGGAAACACTCTCTTCCTTTGTATGTCAACCTTTTAAGATGCCACTTATCACCAGTATGAATCTAGCTATCTAGCTTGTCACTTGAACATCCATTACGCCATGTGTAGCCCTTGGACAGATTGGCCTGTCTTTTTGGATTGGGCAGAACTGTTTTTCTGTCAAAGGTCTTCAAGTTTACTCTACTTAACTGGGAAAATGTTGAAACACAAGAATTTTGACATCCAGATATGGTGGAAGAGCATGCCAGAGAGAGGGAGTATGAGCTTAGGAGCAGAGGTAGGAAAGCATGAGAAGATATTTGGGACACAGTGAGTAGAGTATGATTGGAATATCAGATAAGCATGAGAGCATATTTGGGGCACAGTGAATGAAGAGTATGGTCAGAACACAAAGGTGGAAGAGAAGGCAAGGAACATATAGAAACTGATGAGAGTGTTAGAGGCTCTAACACCTAAGGTGATTGTAAATAATAATCTGATTAATTGGGGAGAGATGCAGCATTAACATGGCAATGGAAGATGAAGAGATGATAGAAGCATAGATACTGGTTATAAGCTGTTATAATTTCCTACATATGCAGCTCTGAAGGCATAATCTAGGATTTTGTCAGTGAAGATAAAAAGAAAGGGATAAATGGAAAGACATTTAATAATTAGAACAGAATGTGATGAACAATTTTAGGGTTGAATAGGTTTTCAGAAGAATAAGCCAAAGAAGGCCAAAATTTTAGCCTGGATGACTGAACACTTATATGAGTGTCTGCTTATTTAAATAGAACTCTTATGAAGAATTTGGTTTGGAAGTTACAGTATTTTTAGTGGTAGCAGAGCATCAGGTGGGAAAGAGAACCAAACAGTTAGATAAGACTAGTGTTGAAGAGGAAGGCTGGGCTGAGAGACTAAATTTAAATTGTGAGATTCACAGAAATAATAGTCAAGCTAAATTAAATGAAAATGAATCGGTTGATCTGCTAGTCTAGTCCTTGAAACCATCTGGATTGTGGGATCATGTGTCTGTAGTTTGGAGGAATTTCCACCAGGGGGTGATGCATTCTTATTAGGTAACATAGACTTGAGACCAAAATAAGTATTAAGAGGAATCTAAAAACAACTATTTAATATGCTCTCTCTTTGGCAGCGTTCTGAAGCTACTATTTGATGTATTATATGAAAATGTTCTTTACTAACAAAATATAACTATATAACTTATCTTATTATTTTCTAAGATATATCAAAAGTGTAAAGTTTACTTAGAGTAATAATTAAACCAAACATAAAAATCTAGGATCATTTAGGGCTGTCCCAACTTCCCATGTGAAAATAAAATGACATTTTCTCAAACTTCTGGCATAATTTGTCATTATTTGCTTTTATGACAGACCACTCCTTTAGTCTTCTTACTTTTCACATCAATCTTTCTTTTTCCTACTGGTCTCATATTTTAAAAATGTAAATATTGTTTTCTTTCTAGATTTAAAAGCATATTTCTACCCCCACTCTCATGAAATTCAAATCCTCTTGACAGCCGTATCCCACTCACACTTGCTTATAGGTCCAAATAAAAACATGTTCTTTTCTCATGTAAGTGAGTCATCAATGAATCATGTTATTGCAAATATACATATATATCTAGTTATCTGAACTCTTAACCACATATTCACTAAACACTTGCAAAATTTCCCCCATGTTCATTATTGAAAACATATTCCAATGTATCAGTAAAAAAAAAAAAGCTAAATTTATTTAGGAGTAACTGAGAGGATGTAGATGGTGTTTGAGTCATTTCTTCACTCTTCTAATAGTATTTTATTTAAATTCTAAATAAGAGCAGCTGCTTCTGAGACTGAGACTGCACTGATACTCCCCAGTACAGTGCAGAAAACTGTTGATGAACATGGTTTTTCTGCAAAGTTCAGGATTGATGAAATGGGTATTTTTGAAGATGCATTTCATCATGTAGATCTGTTTCAGATAACTAGGAGAAGACAGTACCACACACCTGAAGCTTCCAAAGACAAGCTGACATTGCTTTTAGGTGGGAATTATGAAATCCTGCTAAGCTTAAAATGTGTTGGTTGATCATTCCAAAAAACTGCACAGTCCCAAATGGATGGTTGAAGAGTTACTTTGTGAAGCAAGTGTTGAGGGATTATAGGAAGCATTACCTTAAGATTATTCATAATGGAATACATGAAGAAGGAAAACCTTGTAAACAAGCCTCTTTTGATAACAGATAATGTCCCCAGACATTCCTCTATTGTTATTGATTAGGAATATCCTATCTGAGTAGTTTTTCTTCCCCCCTGTAGAGTTACTGATTAGGAAGATCCTATCTATCTAAGTGATCTTTTTTGCCTGTAAAATAGTATGTGAAGTATCTGGTGGGCTATGACTCCAATAAAGGGTTTATGGAACAATTTAAACATTAGGAAGTTCCTTAAAACTTATTAATTATGCTTTAACAAAATGTATCATATCTTATTTCTAAACCATGTCCGTATGGTAATAGGCTAAATACTATTGGAAAATGGAGGTAGATTACAACTCTATTACTTTCCAAGGAACCAGAATTTCAGGCAACATGAAATTCTTGCAATGGAAGCTCTACTTCAGTTTCTATTCAAACAGCTAATGGTAGTCTCAAGCTTTTGCATATGGCCCTTGATTAAAGTTTCTTATTTGTTGAAGACTGGCCAATATCTAGGCTCATAATCAGCATTAACTGCATGATTTCTTGTGTTTTAAGTTCAATTACTTGCATTACATACATGTAAAATTTGACAATAAATGTGACATTTTATATGTGAGAAATTTCTGCATTTAGCCTACAAATTCATTTAGATGCCATTGTTTGTCATTTATATATTTAATTTATAGATTCATCATTTGTTTACTTTAATTAATAGACATTTAAGAATAAATTAGAGAAGATTTGTGGTTTGTAAAGACATGAATCTCTAAACTTGAATATTTCCTTTATTGAAGTTATTTCCTTTAAAACAGAAAGAAATGTGAACATTTATAAAATTATATTTTCTCATTTTTTAAAGATTTAAATGAATCCTTTTTCATTTGCAATGTGCTTCTCTTTCATTACAGAAGTTTAGTTTCACAGATAATTATAACAAGAGTTATACTGGGTATTTATACATGTATATATTACTTTAATTCCTCTACCTTTTTAAACCTCGGCATGCAGGTCCTTTTAAAAATTCCTTAGTTTGACAGTTGGCAACTAGTCAATGCTGAACCAGCTTCCTGAGAAAGGGCATTATTTTGCATGTTCTTGGAGACCGGATAATTAATGTGTAATGTTTTACTTAAAACTCTAATTAAGTTTAAATTAAAATTCTTTGGGGTTTTAATAGAGGAGGAAGCATTTTGGTGGCTTTTTCACTTAAATGTTATATTTGCCAGCCTGTCTGGGCCAAAACACCTCCTTTTGTATATACTTAATATTGCTGTTTTAATGGTAGCATTTGGCCTGGAAACTTAAAGAAAACTTGTTTATTTCCTACCCTCTATTATAGTTGTTTTACTTTAGTTTGTTTTACTTTAGTTTGTGTTAAAGATATTATAAAACAAACAAGGCACTTGTTGTCATACACTATTTACCTTTTTCTAGAAACTAGAAAAGTACTATTTACTCTATCCTCATAACTTCACTTGTAAACACAATAAATTTAAGATTCCTCTTCAAGAGCTTTTCTTTCCATTCTCTGAGGAGTTCAGTTAGCTACTTATGTAAATATTTTTTTCCACATCACTCTGATTTCCTCCTTTCTGCTCTTCTGCCTCTGATTCTGCTCTGAGGATCAATCACATGGACAGGAAAATTCATGAAGAAGCTTCCTCCGCAAACATACCAATTGAGGGATTGAAGCGCCCCCCATCTCATCCCTAGCTAGAATATATACTCCACCCCCACCTTGGAGGTATAATACAATATTCTGAACTTGTAGTGTTTTCAAATTAATCTTCACATACAATAAACTATGTTAATTTTATCCATTCTGTACTTTCCCTCCTTCCCTACCTATAGTTCTCAGAATGGGCAAGAGGTTTTAACTAGTTATTCATCACTTACAATTATTTCTACCCAAGAATATTTTTTACTCAAAAATTATCTGAATTAGCTGGTAATTTGCCAAATCTGAAGAGTAGGCTAGGTCCACAGAAAGTCACTGACACGAACACTTATTGAATATGAACTGGAAATTCAATAATTCTTCAAGGTGGATGATTTGTCACGGATAGTGTGACTGAATGGTGATCATTACTAGAATAAACAGATAACCCAGTTGATAGAAAAATCCGGTCACATTCGATTCTGGCTTCAGCATCTTCACTTTAAGCAAGTGGAATCTTTCAAAAAGATGTTGAATTTTCTATTTTTTATTGTATTGTAGCCAAATGTGCAATAGGAATAAATGAGAATCTCTTAAGTTAATTGTGGTCTGTGCTAGGACTGAATGAAGGATTTAAGAAAGTGAAATAAATGACACATGAAAGTGAAATAAATAAATAAGTGATATGTATTTAAGAAACATAGCTATTGTTTTTATGACCTGTGTTTAAAGAAACAATATTCCCTTTTCTTAAAGCATATGAGGGTCATAACATTGTTCTAATACACACATTTATTATTGCCACAACAAATAAGTAAAAAAAAACTCTTTTCATGAATTTGAATAATTATTGAGAAATAAAATTATCCATAATAGTAACTTGTAGCAAGGGGAAATAGTAGCTAGTAATGTAAACCACTTTTGAAAGCAACTCAAATTTTTTCTAAAGTAATAATAAAATTGTGATTCTTAATTTCATAAGAATTTATCCTGCCAATTGCCATTAGATTTTTTCTTGGTCAATAATTTGCTCATCTAACAAATATGTTAACCTGTAAGCTAAATCAGGATGTTTTTATTTAGTATTATTTATTTACCTCAAGTAGTTACTTTTAACAGTATTTTAAGATCCTAATGCAGCATTTGTTTGTTTCTCAAAAATGCTAAAATACCTAAAATAACACAACATATGGTACATATTATTTTAACTTAAGCCTCCTATAACTTTATATTTTGCTAAATTTTTGTAGTGGATATTAAACAATTTATATGATACTCTATTTGTATTTCCATAATTTATTATCTAGATGAGACTATTTTAAATTGAAAATTCATAACAAACCCATTTAAGATGCAAATTTACTTACAAATGTTAGTAATTGGAGGAGCTGGGAGGGAGAAGGAGAAGGTAAAGGAGAGGGAGAAGCAGTATGGATGTATATTTGCAGGTAAAGAATTGAAGGTAATGAATAAATTTAAAACTCTTAGTTGGGAATTTGAACCTACTCCAAATAATCTTGAACCTATATGGTGATATTGTAATGGTTTATTGAAACAACTGAATACTCACACAGTGCAGCTTTGAGTTTTTGTATGTATTTTACTACATATTCTCTTTTACTTTCTTTAATTCCTAAAAATGTATGTATTCTCTTCTTCTCAATTAAACCTAAATTTCTTGATGTCGTGTTATATCTCCTACTTCTCTGTGTCCTCCACAGTGTATAACTCATACTGGGCACAGAATGGCTTAATGTATGTGTATTGACTAATTGAGGACTAGTCATATTTACTTATCAGGTCTTCTTTTATATAATTTGCATAAAGTTAAATGGTTTGTGATTCGATTACAGCTTTCTAAAAAAACCTTTTTTATATCATGTATAGTAGATTCTCAACTTTGATATTACTTTAGAACTGAAGAAGAAAATGAATATATTAACACATAGAATTTATACCTATACATACATTTCAAATTCAAATTTGACTACATTTAATTGTTACACTCGGCCTCCATTTAAATGTATTTCAGAATATCTGGGAATTAAAAAAATGAATTTAGTCTCAAAATTTCTTGTAAATATAAGATATTTAAAATATACAGTTTCTATTAACTTTACATGAAATTATATAAAATTGATTTACATGAAATGGTATTTTTTCTATTAGACTTATTATTATTCATACTGTATTTAGGTAACATTCTCTTTTACCATTGAAAAATACTTTATTTTCATGTTAATATTAAAAATTCATTCTGTAACTGACTTCAATCTTTTCCCAAGGTTGAAAATTAGCAAACTATCAAAGGATTTTAAGTTTTAGAGTATCTTCCTGTGTTTGCAGGATGAATACATTGAAAAAAATATTTTGCTCTTTGTTTATCTGTGCTATTTTCTGAATTATTTCTTATATCTTTCTTCTGCTTCACTAATTATGTCTTCAACTATGTTTAATCTGCTTTTTAATGTTCCTACTAATCTGTCTCTTGTATTTTTTATTTTAATTATTGTATTTTTTCTTTCTAGTAATCCTGTTTGATGATTCCTTTCTAATCCACCCTGGGTTTTTTATTAGAATTTCTTGTTTTTTGGTCAGGCTTTCAATTCTCTCATTTCAATTTCTTTCAAGATATTAAGCATTTCTTTCACATTCTGTTCTAATCACTATCATATCTACAGTTTTTGTGGGAATATTTCTGCAGTTACTGTATCTGCTGACTCTCATTTGTTTCCTCATATTTTCTGCAGTTTTTCCTTCTGAATTTGTGGCCTGTGGAGCTTTATTTGTGGAAATTCCTTGGAGTCAGGGTTGATATTACATCCCTGCAGAAAGCATCTGCATGTGCTTCCTCCATGCATGTGGGGGGCACTACTGACACAGGACTATGTTCATCTTAATTTTGGGCTTGGAGCTTTCAGATTCTGAAGCCCTAAGAATAGTGGTGCCAGGCCTTCATTAGGACTTTGTTGGAAGGCATTTTCTGGAAAGAACTTTTGTTATTCTTCTTGCACCAAAAGCCAAAATCAAATGAGAGTTTCTTCCAGTTCCCTCTGTGAGGCAGGTTTTTTCTACCTTTCCCACTGAAGGTATTACCTTTGGGAATTCTGGACTTAGGCAGAGATTTCTGTTTTGATCTTTCTTCATTCATGGGTCTGGGCTTCTCTTCTGACCTCTACGGTGTCAATTAGAAATGAAGTTCGGAACATTATGGACCATCACATGCCCCACAAGAGTCTCTGTCTCTCAAACTGACTTGCCCCTTTGAATTCGAGTGTTCTCATTGCTCCTGATCTTCAAGAACATTCTTTGTTTCCTATCACATCCGCAATACCTTCGAAAAGACTCAAAAAAAAAAAATTTATCCAGAAGTTTAGGATCTACCTTTTGCTAAGAATGGGAAGACCTGAGATAAATATTTCACAATAATTCACTATTTTCACTAATTAAAAAAACAAATCTCTGTTAGCATAGTCATTATGAAGAAACCACTAATAGCACAAACTTCCTTATTACATCACCATTAATTTTTCTAGGTTGAAAAGATTGTTATCATTATTACATCTCTCCTAAAGTGCACTTGGCTAAACCTGTGGTACTAAATGAAAAAAAATAATTTGACCATATCAATTTTAACTATTTTATGGTTTGAATCTTTCTTTTTTATATTACTTGAACATAACCATGTTTACCATGATTTTCACCTTGCTCCGTAAGGTAGAAGAAGAAATGATCCCTTAATGAAGATTTCTGTGACTTTGAACCAGTTGCCCAGCATTCTCTTTCGGTCAGTATTCTTACTGCAAATTTCAAGATCCTATAGGGTAAAGCAAACCCATGCCCATTCAGGATGCTATGAAAAGCAAGAAAAATGAGCTTTAATATAACCATGAAACTGTGGCATTCCATAAATTGAAAAGTATAAATGTCTGTTACAACACTATCCAGTAATCTCTTGGCAGCTTTTTGAACAAAAAATCTTTTTGTACATTATATTGAAGCTTTTGCTTTTGTGAGGGGATAAAAAGATTTTTGAAGATGTTTTTCAGGATCCTAGATATATAACCCTGTCTCTTTACAAGAATGACCATGTAATCTTTAATCTCTGGAAAACTTTGATTTAACATGTCATCTAAAAGATATTACTTTATGATTTTGGTGTTGCAGTCAGAACACCATGCATTTTGTTTTGTGGTGCCTAGAAAATTACAAACATCTCTGTATTTAAGTGAGAGTATTCTTTCCTATCTGTTTTGTCTGTTTTTTGACTTTATACATAAAACTAGAAAATGGGATAACATGTATTTAGCAACTTGAAATTGTATTGCATTACATATGAATACTAAATATAAGATTGCCTGTTTTACTTTCTATAATTAAATGTGTCTCCTTTTGGGTTTATTTCTTACTATAAATATGTCTTCTTTAAAATAAGGATTCTAGTTCAGGGTTCAGAGATGATTGTATTTTGGCTTTTATCCAATTACTTGAATTTAGTAGTTTTTGCCTTGTGTGATACTTAAGAGAGTTTACATGCTATTTATGTTAGGTAACACTATAATCAATTCATAATATTTGCTAATTTTCTTCTAAGAACTGGCCTTGAAATTCCATACTGACAAGATGTGAAACTGCCTGTGGTATGAAATAAAATCCCCAGGGCAAAGGAATTTTAGAGTATTGTAAGATTATCTTTCATTTTACAATGTCAAAAGATCCACAGAAAAAATATTCATAGCAGTTAAGTATGACCTTTAAATTAGTCACATGAAATTCTAGGCATAAACATTAAAATGAGCTCATGACCAACCTTTTCCTGCAAACAATAAATGCCATAGTCAAATTTCAAAAGCTGCTAATTTATGAAGATTTTTAAAGAACTGGTTATTCATATATTTATGTGGAAAATTCTAGAACAGAAATGATTTGTGAAGTTTTTAATTAAAGGTTGAAAATGGAATGTTCTGGCTCCTAAGTGAAATATTCTGGCTCTCCTTTTTATACAAAGTTGATATAGGTACACACACACACATATATGCTGGATCAAAAAATATAGTTAGATTACAACCTTAAAATTTTTATTTCTCTTACACCTAAGCTCCAGCTTCTGGCAACCAATGGTTACCAGAGATCCATCTGTATTGTCACAAAAAGCACTATTTCATTCGTTTTTATGGCTGAATTATATTCCATTATACATATACCCCCTCATATATATGTATGGTGGTACACATACATATATATACCACAATTCCTTTCCATTCATCTGTTGATGGACAGTTAGGACTTAGGTTGTTTCCGTATCTTGGCTATTGTAAATAATTCTGCA
This sequence comes from Smutsia gigantea, assembly GCA_032199065.1. NCBI lineage: Eukaryota > Metazoa > Chordata > Mammalia > Pholidota > Manidae > Smutsia > Smutsia gigantea. The sequence goes on along the minus strand of JAVSCE010016672.1, from coordinate 39,109 downwards.
GTGAACATGGTGGTGCAGTTAACTTTTCAAGTTAGTGTTTTCGTTTTCTTAAGATAAATACCCAGAAGTGGAATTGCTGGGTTATATGGCATTTCTATTTGTTGTAATTTTTTGAGGAAGCTCTGTACTGTTTTCCATAGTGACTGAACCAATTTACATTCCTACCTACAGTGCACAATGGTTCCCTTTTCTCCATATCCTTGCAAACACTTGTTATTTCTTATTTCTTTGATGACAAAAATCTCTACTTTTTAGCACCAAATGATGTGATTTTTCTGGATGGAAAATAAATATATTAAAAGCATGTTTCTGAAATCTGGCTTTCCTATATTCCTAGGAAAGTTGGATATTGGACAAATTGGTAAGATTTAACAATTCATCAGATCCAAATGGTGAATGACACATTTATCACATTGCTTTGCTAGCTCAATGAATGTGTTGTGCTTGATGTGTAAATAAAATAATCTATTCCTAAGATTTAAATATTAAGCACATACTAAGCACTTACAAACATACACCAGAAATTTATTCTAAAAGAATTTGCTTTGAAAGTATGGATTTTAACAGCACAATTCATTCCCTTTATTTGTAAACTGCAAGACGTAGATTTAGTTAAGTGACAGGGTACATGTTAGTTTTGAAGCTTGTTTTAAGTATTAAATAAGAATTCTGAAAATGGAAACTGTTCTGTATTATTTTAGAGAAGGCTTGTCTTTGTCATTAAACAAGGGAAACCTGGTAGTAATTTGAATGAGTTGCACACTTACCATCTTACTCCTTTGCCAGGTTTCCCTATTCTTTCAATCTTAAATAAGCAATGGATTTTGCTTATTGCTTTTCTACGCAGGACATCTATTTAATTTGGTCTCATGATTATAAAAAAACTGGAAACATCAGTAGTGAATAATAAACTATGAACAAGGAAGAAATTATCTATTAAAAATATGGTGTTTGACAGCAGCAGACTCCCAGATTCCAAGAAGGGACTACTGCCGGTTAGCCAAGGGAAAGGGTTGGGGAGGCTGGGTGGGGAGGAAGGGAGAAGGGTATTAAAGAGCGTTATGACTAGCATGCAATGTAGGTGGGTCATGGGGAAGGCAGTAAAGCACTGGGTCACAGGGAAGGCAGTATAGCACGGAGAAGACAAGTAGTGACTCTATAGCATCTTACTATGCTGATGGACAGTGACTACAATGGGATGTTGATGGGGACTGGATAATATGGGTGAATGTTGTAGCCACAATGTTGTGCATGTGAAACCTTCATAAGATTGTATATCAATGACACCTTAATTTAAAAAATATGGTGTTTGAAAAAAGTATCTTATAATCCAATGACTTTGTTTCTTCCAGTTTACGCCTTCTGGCTATCTATTTTGGGAAAGCAAGAGAGAAATTTCTACTGAATAGTTTAATAGAAATACAGCATTATATCTAATGTATAACTATTGCATGGAGATAAACTATATTTTCAGTAGTTTATACACATCTTATACCATTACATGTAAGTGTAGTATGTCACTGCTATACAGGACAATAGAATTACCTAAAATAGTCTACACTATTGTTAGAAATCTTAAAGAACAGTGTTATTCAAACTCTAACACCTATTTTATTTGTCTGTAGCATTATTTAAATATCACTATGTTCTAGAACTATACAACTGGAAATAATAACTTATAATAAAAAGATTCAATACCTCATTTTTGAAGTTTGCCAAAAATACATGCAAAGCATGTTTAACTCCTCATATTTTGCTAGTTAATTAATAAAAGGAAATTTCATAGGCAAGAACTATAAGGTAATTTATAACAGAAGTATGAGTAGGTAGCCAAAGGTCTAGTTTGAATTCCTGTATTAATTTAAAACTTCTTAGAAAAATATTCAGTGTTAAGATTTAAAAAATTCAGAAATGCCTATTTGTAACAAATGTACTTTACTATTGTTATACAGTATTTTTAAATGCATGTGATCTTTGCTCCTTACTTTTATCTTTATTTAATGTAATCTATAAGCTATGGTTTTAAGTCATTTGAAAAAGATAGTCTTAAGCGCATATAGACAAAGTTTTCCAATGGGAAGAAATCATAGTCCCACATATTCTGAATTTATTTTGGAGGTGGAGAATACATTCAGCAGAACTGGCTTCAACCTTAATTTTTAGACACTGAATGCATTTGTCAAAATTCTGGATCAGCCAATAACTGATCATATAACCTTGGACGATTTACTCAGCTTCTTTGTGCCTCAGTTTCCTAATCTGTAAACACAGAGATACTAAATACTTGGGAGGATAATGCCAACTGTTTTTATTAACATCAGAGTCATGTCCATGCTTTGTACTTCATGTTCTCCTAGACTTAGAAGGGATTCTTCCCCTTTTCTGGATAGAAGCTAGAATCACCTAGTATAGGATTAAAATTAGTAATATTTTTCATGTGACTATAAAAGACCAGGATTCTGTATTATTTATAAGCCTTAAAAACCAGAGAACATAACCAAAATTTTGATACTAGGAGACACCCTACACCAGCAGTAACCAGTTATTTTGATAGATGACATTGCCTTCTTATATTCCTAAGGTTTTGAGATAATGGGAGTAGGGATGAGGGCAGGTGTAGAAATTGAACAATTATAGGGGTGGGGATCCAGTACAACCTTACATGCCTTTCTTCCTGTTAAGGAATCCCAAGACATAGGGAATTACATGATGCCCATTATTAGCTTTGAGAAAGACTAGATGTCAGTTGATCTTAAATTCCTAGATAGGAATACATTCCCTGGAGAATATGAGGAGAGATTTCATGACCTCTACAAAGGATGACATTCTGTTCCCCGTTATAGGGGTGTATTTTCTCTCTTCCTACCTAACACTTGAACCGTTCCATTATTCAATACCTATATGCCCACTGCCAGGAGGAATGCTAATGTGAAGGCAAAACCAGTAGAAGACGCTATTCCTATTGTTGAGAAGTTTAAGGTGTAGTGGTTAACACCTATAGAGAGCAATCAACTAGAAACTAAAGTAAGAATATGGAATCTGTGATAGATCATATGCAAACATATCATATGGGACATTGGCATATAAAGAAAAGATTTCTGAACCTTGGGTTTCTCACCTATAGCAGGTGGATGTTAATGCTCATCTCACAGGGCTGTCATAAAGATTAAAATATGTAATTATACGTTGTAGCTAAGTGTTTGGGTCCATTATATGTCCTTAATAAATGTTAATTTAAATATATTCAGGCTTGGAGTAATTAAAAACTTTTTTATACATTTACATGGAGATCCTATTATGTATCAGGTAGTGAGTGTACAGTGTGAACAAAACCAAAGTGGGTTCTACTTACATACAGCTTAAATTCTAGTTGAGAAAGAAAGTAATTACATAAATATATAAGAAAATAGCAAACAACATTATGTTAATGGACAATAAAAAAGCAGAAAAAAGGAGTTACTTTAGATTGAGTGATCAAGGAAGGCCACCCAAAGATTAAAGTTGGAAGCTGAATGAGAAGAGGGAACGTTCCTATCATGTGATCATCAAAGGAAAAATTGAATGATTTCCTTCAAGTCCCTAATGAGCATATATTAGTTATTCAAATGCTACTTCAAGACCACTGACCTTGACTCCCCAAGTATACACCAGGATTTCGAGAAACCCAGACGTGAGCCTCATGCTTCCTCTGAGAATCTCCTTTTTCTTCGGTGTGTGAGGATATGCTATGTGTGTGTGTTACAAAATGCAATTATTGCTATCCTTCTTGATTTTCTACTGGAAATGATTATTTCATGCAATTGACCTGTCATCACAATGACACTTTTCAGAATGTTAAGCTCTATTGACTAACAAGATGCCTTTATTCTCAACAGTTGGTAGCTCTTTATCTGAAAGTGGCCTGGCCACCACACAGGAATGAGCACAGTCCATAGCTCTCAGTGGTGTCACTCCTACTATTTCTGCTTTCCTGCAGCACATCAATAAATTATTTTATGGGATGTTGCCTTGAGGTAGGAGTTTTGTCTGTGGCTTTGACGTGATTTGGGGGGGTGAGTGATTGAAAAGAAGGTGGGTGTGCTAAGATGCACATTATAACCTGACCCAGCAGCTGCATTTCATGGGAGGTGATTTCAAGAAGCCTTGTTATGAATCCATGTTGACCTTACAGGGCCCTCTCAGGTTTTAATAGTGTCCTTTTATAAAAGGGCCAAAGAGTTTCTAGGTTCTTCTGCAGTAACAAAACATATGGAATATTTAGATACACAATCAAGTTTAAGAAATTTGCAAAAATGTTCTTTTATAATCTTAAGTAAATGAGCAGATTATATGAATAATACAGACATCTGAGGGTGTTCTAAATAGGATTGTTGGGAGGTCACTGGCCAACGATTCTGAGTTGGTTTATCATCACTTAATAAATTACTCCACTGTCTACATAGCATTTTCCTGAATGTGGTAGTATTTTAAGATACACCTTTATGTCTCCTCCTAGACATAATTGAGGACATGTAATGCCAATAAGAATGTAATATTAATAGTGTTTTATATGTTCTTTTTGGTAAATATTTATTACAAATTTTATGTAGCTCTGTTACTGGCCCAAAATCAGTTCCAGTTTCCAGAATGCATACATTTTGTTGACTTTCACCACTGACCTTCTGCAAAGTTGTTTTTCCACTGGAGACTGAACACCAGAGAAAATAATACAAAGCATTTTGGGAATGGGCCTGGGTCTCTTTGGCGACAATACAAATTCCAAATGAAGAGAGCCATGAGTCTCTGAGGAAGTAAACTGCTGGAGTGGAGGATGAAGAACATCTGTACCTACTAAGAAGATATAAAGATGGGCTTATGAATGAATGCATCCATATGTCTTAACAGGTTATGCCTATAGGAGAAGAGGGAACTTGGTTTTGCCTGGCATGTTTAGTTAGAGATGATTATCACTCTTGGATTCCTGTATTCATGTGGCATAATGGCTTATGGTTAGACTAGTCAAAAAAATATGTTGACAGCAAGAAGTGATCATGGATGGAAGATTTCAAATCTCTTGCCTTACATTATTTAATAAAACATAACAAAATTTAATATTGATACCTTCATGATTTAGATATATGGTAGTACAGTGATTAAAGAGGCTGACAATTAATTGAAATTGTCCTGCATTAAAAATTCCAGTTCTGACATTTGTTAGCTGGGTGGCATTGGACAAGTTCTCTAACCATTCTAAATTCAGTTTCTTTATTTACAAACCAGAAAGAGAAATATGTATCTCACAGGCTAAAAGACTTCAAGTAATGTAATATATATTAAAGTACCTGGTACAATTCTGAATATATTTAGATGTTCAATAGATGGTAATCATCAAAAGATCTTCGGCATGTAGAAAAAGTTTCGGAGGACTGCTACTCAATTTAACTCACATGCAGCAACTTCTTCTAATACAATTTTTCCTGCTATTCTTTCAAATGTCTAAGCCTCTCCCTCTCTCTCTCTCTCTCTCTCTCTCTCTCTCTCTCTTTCTCTCTCTCTCCCCCCCCTCCCCCCACCCCGTACACACACACACACACGTGCACACACAAGTAAATCTTTATTTAATGTTCTGGCTTTCATCATGGTTGGATAGGCATAATCATTTCCTAATGTCATCCCCTGTTTCTCCAACTTACCCTTTTCTCTCAAATCCATTTTCCACACTGATTCCTTCAGAGTTTCCTGAAACACAATTCTCACTGCCCATTTAAAAAACTCACTAACTTCTCATTGATTACACATGAAACCCACCTTTCTCTCACTATCTTTCAACTTTTTCAGTGAGGGAGTCATACCCTCCTAATGCTGGTGATCAGCTACAGTCAGCTGTCGTCTTCGTAACTTCAGAGTCACCTATTTCTTCATTTTATAACTCACAAAGCCTACCTTCCTTAGCTTCATTCATGCTGTGTCCTCTCTTGCTAAGGACATTCCTACAAACTATTCATATTTCCTAGAATGCTTTCTAGCATTCTATGACTATTAATTCCTCTGAATCCTTGCTTGTGTTATTAAGAAAACTCAACTGCTAAGTTTGGTCCACACCCTATTGAAGATGGAGTTTCTCCAAAGCCAACTTTGACATGAAGTTTAATGTGCAGGATATTAAGGAGTGCCCTTGGAATCAATATTGTAGAAGCAAAAGAAGCAGAATTAGCCCAAGGGAGAAATCGAGGTGCAAAGCAGGCCCAAAACAATTTCCGCTGACTCGCTGGGAGCTCTGGAACTAAAATGACCTGTCACAGTTGTCCTGAGTCAGGCTGAAATGGTCTAGCCTTTATGATCGTGCTTTGATCTATTCATTAACAAGGCCCCCTCTCTGATGGGTGTGAACTTGGCCAAGGTGAGTTTCTGCAGCTGAGGCAAAGACTGAAGGGGCAGACAGGTGAGGGCTGTTTGCTGACAGCACTCTCAGGCGCTGGAACAACACATTCTTTATCTGGGCAGTGAGTCCCTTTGTATATCACATACCCATAAAACAAATCTAGCTAATTCAGCTAAGCAACATGACCTTAGTGTTTTGTATCTTCTACTGATCAGAACCACTTTACAATGTCAAAGACAGAGGTCTGTGTCCCATGCTGGAGAATAGAGAGCCCCAATTGTCAGTAATCTGTGTGATGATGCATGAACAAAACAGTGACTTTTATCCCAGAAAATGACTTTCTTTATATCTCATGGACTGGTCGAGGAAGCAGCAAGGTTATCACTGAAAAACAAAGACCTTTTGTTCATAGCCGTGTATTTTATTAGTTATTTAAACACCGAAACAAACTCCACAAAGTTTAGGGATGTAAATCAAAAGTGCATTTTTCTTATGAATTCTGCCTTTGCCCTCACAGACCCCAGATAAGACAGCTTATCACCTCAAAACAGCACACAATCATATTTCTCCCTCCAGAATTCTATCGCTAATAGCAATTTCAAATAGCTTTTGAGAGCCTTAACCTTTTCAAGGATACTCATCACACTGATTTCTCAATAGTCTGAATCCATGTATTCTCTCTGCGTTCTAATATCTTATGGTGACATTTTCTGTCAGACAATTAAGTGTATTTTTCAGAAGCTGAATTCATGCATAGAGAGCATCAATTCTCTACTCAAACACACTCTGCCTATTCACTTGTTTTAATATCTCTTTCAAAGTGTATTTTCAAATGCTTTAAAAAAATCCTCAAATCATATATTTGGTTTCTTATTCTGTAATAAAATAATACCAGACAGTTGTAATTGATGCCAATGATTTATCTTTGTTATCATGACCTTCTCAATTCAACAAATTCAATAAATATTTATGTATTACAAGGCACTCTGCTTGGCACACAGGGTATTCAAATATGAGCATAATACAGACTCTGGACATTCATTGAATTGAATTTGTGGTAGAAATTTATGAGTATGTAAGAGAAAGAAGATATTTATCAGCCATAATTCAAATGAGAATGAGACTGAAGGATTGATAAAGGCTTCACAGAAGAGACAGCATTAATGCTTGACCTTAAAGATAGGTGGTGATTTATTCGTTCATTCATTCATTCATTTACTTAAATTTCACAGGCAAATAGTGTTCAGTATAACAAAATTAAGAAATACGGAGAAGCTAAAATAATAATAAAGTAAAAAGTATGCAAAAATCTCACTATTCATACTTTGCTGAATCTTTTACCTGATCTTTGCTTGCCTATCAAAACATTTACCTAAATCAGATGACTTTCACCAATTTCACTGATGATTTGGTACTAAACCAGAATTCACTTACAGCCATTTTTACTTTCTTTCTGATCATAGTTGGTCCCCCATGTGTTTAGATTCTATATACAAGGTTACATTTTCATCTCTAGATGTAAGTCTCAAGATAGGAGAGAGGGTTGTACTGAGTTTACTAACCCCTTAGCCAGAGAGATCTGGCATGTGACTTTCTACGGCCCTGAACTCAACCCACTGGCCAATAGTTGTCTCCCCCAAAAGTACTGTAAGATTTATCAGAAAAAAAAAGTGGGGCAATAACAACATGAAATTTCCATATTTTATTTCAGGCTGAAAGTTTACACCCAAAAAGAGCATAAATAGCTAATTTCCCAAAGTACAAACACAGAATTAATAACCATCAATCAGTAATGACTCTCTTTTGTCACCTTTCTCAATTTACAGATTTTTAAAAAATATCTAAGTTGGAATATTAATAATATCTGAAATACACACAGTACCTTATAATTTTATGATGATTCTGCATACAGGTATATCTCTTTAGCCTTAGAATGAGTAGGTAAAAAGATGGTATTCTCTTAATTTTATATATGAGAAAATGAAGATGTTGAAAGGTTATATGAAAATTCATCATCAAATAGGAAGTTATGTGTGAAACTTGGAATCAGGTCTGTAGCTTCATTTTTAATGTGTTCCTGTGGTTTTAAGATGCAAAATCAACCAATTTTCTTCCCACTTTTGAACAATAATATCTGGTGAATCATCTCAGAAGAGGAGCATTTTCATAACTCTCACCTGAATGAACTATTGTTTAAATGCTATTAGTTTTTGGCAATAGGCCCGAACTGAAGTGCTGACATATGGGAATAGAAAACCTTTTTGCTCCTTGCAGAAAACATTTATTTTTCATGGCAGTATATCTTCAAGGTAGCTGCTGGCTGGTGTTAATAAGCTCAGGAGGAAGGATCTAGAAGGGTGGCAAAAATAGGTGTGAAATTCAGCTGCTCCTGATGCAAAATAAGGCCCATAGGTAGCAAAGAGCCCTGGACCAAGAAAGAGTATTGTGACTCACAGACTTAATAAAACAAACTGAAATGTTTCTTCTGGGGTTAGGTGAAATACACCAGTTTAACTTCAACAGTTTTCAATGTGACCTATTCTCAGTTTAAAATAAAAAAGGAGGAAGTTCACAAATGAACTTTCTGGTCATATTTTTTATGATCTATCATGAAAAAATTAAATTCAAACCCCTATGTTATTACACAATATTCAATATCTACATGAGAACTACATGGAGAAAACACATTAAAATGGAAGAACAGGAGTTTAGGAAAAATGATATTGCATATTAAATCCTTTGAGGGGTCTGAAGTAACCCAAAATATATTTCTGAGAGGAAAAATTGCAAGTTCAATTTTGGGATAGAGAGGGTGGTAATAAAGACAACTGAAGACATGGAAAATAAGATTTATATGAAAAAATGTTTGAATAATTTAATTGAAGAAAGACATGGTTAAGAGTGACAACTTGCAAGTGGGTTGAATACTTTCTGATGAGAATAATCATTTATTTCTCAGTTTTCCCAAATCAAAAATAAATTGTATAATTTTAAATGACAGTGTGAGAATTTCATTAAGATGGAAGACAGAACATTTCTCTATTTAGCCAGCATTATTGGGTACCTAGAATTTTGTAGATTCTTTAATAGATATTTGGGTTTAAATATGAGTGTTATGGGTTGAACTGTGTCCCCCAAAATGATATGTTGAAGTCCTAACCTTGGATAATTGTGAATGTGGCCTTATTTGGAAATCTGGTCTTTGCAGTTGCAGTCACATGAAGATGAGGTCATTAATGTCGGCCCTAATCCAATGTGAATGGTGTCCTTACAAGAATAGGGAAATCCTGACACAGGCACCCAGAAAGAGAAGAATGCCACATGAAGGCACAGAGACACGCACAGAGGGAAGACAACGGAGGGATATCACCTTGGCTGTAGGACGATGCGAGGGGTGACCGTGTGAAGGCAGAGGCAGAGGCAGAGGCTGGAGTGACGGTGCCGCAGCCGAGCAATGCCCAGGGCTGCCAGAAGCTGGGAGGAGCAAGGAAGGGTCCTCCTCTGGGCATTCCACAGAAAGCATGGCCTGGCTGAAACCTCGACTTTGGAGTCATAGATGCAGGGCTGTAGGACAGTCAGTCTGTGTTGTTTCTGGCCACCCAGTGTGCAGCGCCTTGCTGTGGGCAGCCCTAGGAAACTAACACACTGACTGACACACGGTCTCTGGCTCCGAGAGACCTGACGCCTAGTAAGACTGGGATGGTGTGATTGCACTGAAATGTGTCTCTAATGCCTCCATACTCTCCTCGAGCCCCTTCACCTACAAAATCTTATCGCTCCTCCAGACTTATGTCAAATGAGAAAGAAAATTAGTAAAAAAAAATATATATATATATATATATATAAATGAAACTTGTTACTTTCTGTGAGGTCTTTTTGATTCTCAGATAATACAGATTGCTTTATTAAAATAGTATATATACTTGTGAATTGTACAGATATATATTCTTCAAATACCTCCACTGAGCCATATCTAGTACCCGGAACAATGTTTGGCACAATTTGTTGAGTAATGATTATTTGAATGTAGGGAACATTCAAGAAATGGAATTCCCTTATACTCAGTATGTAGTACTACCTAAAATGGATAAACAACATGCTTATATTTTATATGAATAAATCCAATGTGATAAGTGCTATAATTAACATATGTACAAGACACCAGAGGAACACAGAGGTATGAATAATTAACTTTCACTAAAGGAGTCAAGGGAGGGGGTTTCACATCTTTCTGAGGTTCTGTTCTGAGCAATGTTATAAAATGCTGCCATACAACTGAGATGTATAACTCCAGAATTTCCTTTCTGGTTCACTGAACATAAATTTTGTTAACATTTCAACTATGATTTGGGAGGTTAATAACAGAAAAATCTGCAGCTTAAAGAATACTTCAAATACCATTTTCTTTGCCAATCTCAACTTATGCAGCCATATTTTGAAATTTTTCATTTGCATTTAAAAGACTGTGACCTTCATTGCACCCTTGATGAAGAATATGCTGACCTCGAGAGTCAGCCACTTTTGTGCCCAATTTTATATTTGCAATGCGTTCTAAGCAACACTGAGACCATATTTTTATGTGACCAACTGTGGACATCAGTTTTCAATTGTCCTTTATAAATCATAGAGCATGTCTTTAGGTTACATAGGGAAGAAAAGAATCCCTTGTTAAATAGCTGTTCTGCCGGGCCATCAATTTCAAATTCCACATTTTGCTCCTTTTACATCTCATTTTAAAGATAGGATGCCTAGAATGCTCCTTAGTTCTTTCAGTTACCTCCTCTTCTCCATAATAGCCAGCAAGGTCACTAATAGTCTCCTCTAAGGCAGTTGGGGTCTTCTATTCTAGATGGCTAAGCTTGCACCCTAGTTAGGATAAAATGAGCATTTTCTCCTTGGTTTTCCCTATCTTCCAGGAACAGTTCTTACTTCCTACAGAGGTAAAACTTCGTCCTTCATGCAGCTCTATTTGCTGACCTCTAACTGCCTCTTGGCATGGACATACTAGTTACCACAGTGGCCACTACTGCCACTTGTGAGAATTAAATACTCAACCCTCTTCACCTCAGAGTACCACTTTTCTAACTGCTTCTATTCCTGGGAGAAGACACACACCACAGACATACCCCAGAATATGAGGGTGAGTATCTGATGCAGGCACAAAATCTCCCAGAACCAGGGTAGACGAAGAGGTCGTAACATATGAGGAAGGGTGTATGGGGCATCGCACTGATGGATAGCTTCCCTACTGTGAGATTGTCAGCTGTCTCTTTATTAAGCAGGATGTAATCTTTGGGTTCCTCTAAACCCTTCTGAATTTCTGAGCTCTAACTAACTTTTTGCTACTTGAGGTTGTCTAATGCTTGATTAACTTAAAGAGCAGTCAGATTTGGCTTTCTGCTTTTATGTTATTTTATAGCCACTTTCCTCCCCCATCTTGTTTTTTTCTTAAGCTAATATTAAGATGAATTTTAATTATTTTAACTAGTAGTTTAGGGGGATGGCTAGGAGAACAAACGTGGGAGTGGAAAAAACTGGCCTAGATATATGACAGGTGGCAGGGAAAAGCAAGACTTAAATAGAAAAAAGGACAGGGAAAAATAAGTCCTTCATAAAAAGGAAAATTTTCTTCTTTGAAACCACTTCAGCATTCCAGGAAAAATATTAATATCTTACTGGTATAGAACTTACAAAGGGTTTGGCATGATTATCTCATTTGACATTCAGGATAGTGCTGTCAGTCAGTCATCATTCTCATTTTAAAATGAAGAAATCCAAAGAAATCAAGGACAAGAGAGACTGTGATTTGACAAAATTCACAGGACTAAAAATGTCCAAGGGCAATGACTCTGACTCAAGGCATGTGACCTGAAGGACATCCAAACCCATCACATCCTCATGATGAAGTAACCACCACATCGTCTCTCTACAGTCTTGGAACTGGAGTGGAAGAATTCACTCTGGCTTTCTAAAACTTGCAGTAGTTTCTTTAGTTTTCAAAGCTGCATACTATCCACTCCTAGATGCTATATATATATGTCAGTTAAGCATTTGTAAAAGCCCCATGAGTTGAAAAGTCTTCTATATCTAGGTTTTTAATATTCTGTATTGTGCTGGTCCATATTCCAACAGTCATGATGACGTTTTAACCATACTCTTAAAGGGAAAGTCATGGCAAAGGTGAAAGGTTGGTGGTGGGAGTAGTTGAGAGGTGCAACTCACTAAGGCAACCAACGTGAGTGCTACTTACCATATTTCCAATGGAGTTGTGGTGCACCTGTTTGCATATATGCCTCTGTAGATGTGCATATGTGGAGCTGAGGGCATCACTTTTATTATCATTCATTGTCTCTCCTAAGCCTCATCTTCTTCAAGGAAAATATTCAGCATTCTTTGAATCATTCCACAGATGAAATAATTGTATATACACTCTGTGTTGAAGCCCCCTTCAAATGTGGCATTGATCTTAATGAAAACAATACAAATGTGTTCAATATGATGCAACATCCAGTAGAATCATTACTTATGTTTTAAAAATTGGACTTAGCTCTTGAAACAGCTGTGTCTCGATACTAATTTTCATTGACTCATGCTTAAGAGAACTCTTACATCCTTGGTACATGGACTGCTAAGTGATTCTATACTTGCATGATTGTTTTGAGCTTAAGGACACTTTCCATTTAATATTTATTAATTCCTATCTTTTAAATTTCAGCTTATTACTCCTGTTTGCCCAGGTTTAATGGAATTTTGATTCTGTTATCTTGTGAACTGGCTTCTCTACTTACATTTATCTCATCTCCAAAATTTATGAAAATATATTCTCTCTTTTTTTTTTTTGTAGTTCATGGGGTCATGCCCCAGTGAAGTTTTTCTTGGCTTACCTCAAGAAATAAACATATCAGACTGCAATCAATACAGGAATAAAAACTCTCCGGGTAATGTAGTTTAATCAACACCAAATCTAGTGGCACTGTCTTCTGGACCAAATCCCCCACCATTTTATGAAAACAGTGTGGTTGTGCCTATATTTATTTAACACTAAATATTCTCTTTTTCTTTGATAACGTAAAGCATGGCAATTTTGTCTAAGATATGTTTTCTTAGTTAAAGAGTATATTTTCTGGCCTCTTTTGCCATTTTTACAGCCACTTTACCATGTTTCAGTCGATGGAATGGGAGTAAAAATAATTTGCCCCTTCTCTTCCCATTTACTGGGAGATGGCAACAAAGAGAGCAGTTGACTTGGAACTGATGGAAACCACATGTCAATGATAGCAGTGTTTCCTTATCAGCCCTGCATTATCCATCTTTATAGTTTTAGGTCACTGTAATACAGCTGCCTAATATATACACACACACACATATGTATATGTAAAACAAACGAGGGAGAAAAATTACCAAATGTGCTATAGATGTACTTTCTTCAACGTCCAATCTAGTAATCTTCTTATTCAAAAATAATTTATGTCAATAAGCACTCATTTTACATGTGGATACTTCAGAAAGTATTGCCTATCAGTCATTCATAACTTGAAGTCTATGAATATAATCATAGATCAAAATAAATACATTCTTGACATTAACAGAATAATAAGAATTTAGATCACAGGTGAGTTGGATAAGCACCAGAGATTCAGTTTTACAGTATGGAGCACTTGGTTAAAAGTGACCTTAGGCAGAGTTCTGTATCTTGACTGTTATAATAAGGCACTCTCAGGAATCTGTGTGGCCCAAAGGCAGCAAAGCGAGTGTTCAGAAAAACAAAACTGAGTTGGATCAAAAGCAAACTCTGACTCCCTTACAGTTTTGATCAGTGATCCCCTGCATGCATCGTGTTTTTAGAACACACCTTAAATGTAAGGTAACATAGTCCACCAGGCCCTGATGACAGTCATCAGGAAAACCCCACAGCTTGGAGACTCTAGTCTGCACCAGCTCAGTCTAGGTCCTTTGTCCAGGAGGCATGTAGTGCTGACTACCATACGCACATTTCATTTTGAATGCAGAGATGCATAAGGAGAAATAAAGCAGAAGCGACAACAAAAACAGCCAACAGAAGGAAGAAATATCCACCAGACACCTTCTACTGGAGAGAAATTCATATTCTCTTACTTATATATCCCTGCCTTGATTCTACTCCTTTACAATCTCTTTATTTTAATAACGATGGGCATTTCAGATTTCACTTTTCAGTGACCCAAAAAACTTTTCCTGATAAATATTAAGGAAAAGTCATTTCCTGAGGTGTCTGGAATTATTTCAGTGCACTTCTGACAGTGCTGTGGAAAAAGAATTCACAATTGTGCGACTGGAATTAGAAAACAGCCAATACTGTTCCATCCTAGTAGTGACATGTAATATATTACCAAGCTAAAAGTCTCCAACATCAACCCATCATTTTGAAAGAATGAGGGTGCATGGTTGAACTAGGAGCAAAATAAATTTTATCTAAAATATATGATGCTTCCACCACCACCCCCAGTCTTGGCTTGCTCTCTATCTTTTCTGAAAGCATCTGTTATTGAAAGAGCTTGCCAAAATGTCACTGGCAGATTTTGCTGGACATGGGCTCTGATCATTTCCAAATGACAGAAAATCAGCTGTGGGATTTATTCTTTAAGTAATCATTAACCATGGGCTTTGCATTGACTGGGTGGAAAATATAATGTTCTTAATCTGCCTGATCTGAAAGGTCAAGCTGTGCCACATGCTGCCTGTTCCCAAGGATTCAATACCAGCCACAATGACTGCAACAATAAGACAGATTGGCCCTGAAAGATAAGACATTCCTTTCCCAGTGGTTAGAAGTACAAGCACCCACGTGGATATTCTCTATGTTAGAGTTAAGGCATCAGTAATATTTTCTTCCATCTACATGAAAATCATGAGGAAAGACTCAAACATTAGCTTTATGAAATAAGAGAAATGAGTGTGCCATCACTAGTCAGTACAGAAGCTAGAAGTCACAATTTGCTTAATTTTATTTCTCCTCTAATTGAGGGTCTATTTTATGATATATTCATATATTCTCATTAGGTGAAAATATTTCCTAAATTCCCCTCAATATGTTCTTCAAACATTTATTAAACTAGTGCAATTCAAAAATTGGAATTTACCCAAAATTCCTATTTTAATAGCTACTGACAGCAAAATATCGAAGGATCTGTTTTGTTGAAATTCAGATATTCATCATTAAAGATGTAATAAATTGGGACATCTGGTTTTCCATTAGCATGCAAGGAGCTTAGAAGTGGCCACCCCATCCTAACAACAAGCAAAATGTGAAACAAACTGAAAAGTAAACAACTCTTTTTAGATCCATCAGAGAAAGAGGTCACAGAGCAAACTGCCACCCCCAAAATTGGAGAGACATCAACAATATATTAGGAATATTCCCTATGTCTTCCCAATATAGGGAATCACCCAATATTGGGAAGCAGAAACCCACCAGCAGATATCTCCATAGGACTGGAGGGTCAGTGTGGACAAATCTGAGAGTTAAAACTCCAGGAGAGCCCAGTCATAAGGGGTCCCCGCACTTTAGTGAGTTTTACCTCCAGGGCTATACCAGGTTCTCATACAGAATAACAGAGAAATAGCCCCCTCCTTACTTCCAGCAGGGGCAAGGGTAAAAGAACCATTTGGAAATATACTAGCACATCCTGTTGTTAATAAGGCCTGCCCTCAGGAGAAACTATCTTACTAAATCCTAGTATTTGGGGTTTTTATCAATGCCATCTTAACTAGGGAAAGGAAAATACCCAACTCTTCTTGCTCTATCCATACTGCCCCACCAGGGGGGAGAAAAAAACTAAGAAGCAATGGTGTAGTACACTGTCCAGAGGCACTGGCTCACCCAAAGGCTGAGACCTTATCACAGGACTATAGGATGCTTCCCCATCCCCGACACCTCACCATATATTTCTAAAGGCTTATTTACTTACTATAGCTCCTTTTACCCAGTGCATCATGTCCACCTCACAACCAAAAATTACAATGCATAATAAAAGGTAAAAACTAATATGAAGAGACTGAACAAGCATCAGAATTAGAGTCAGGTATGCAGGAATGTTGGACTCATCTAACAAAGAATTTTTAAACTACAATTAATTAGCGAATGACTTTAATGGAAAAAGTGGACAACATGCAAGAACAGATGGATAATGTAAGTAAAGAGATGGAGATGCTAAGAAAGAATCAATCAGAAATGCTAGAAATCAAAAACATATAGAAAAGAAGAATTCTTTTGATGAGCTAGCTCATTAGCGGATCACACATGGCTGAGGGAAGAATCTCTGAGCTTGAGGATATAGCAACAGAGACTTCCAAAGATGAAAACAAAGAGAAAAAAAACACTGAAAGAAAAAAATGACAGAATATCCAAGAACTGTGTGACAGCTATAAGCAGTGTACCATATGTGTAATAGAAGTAACAGGAGAAGAAAGAGAGAAAGGAACAGAAGGAATATTGGAAGTAATAATGACTGAGAACTTCCCCCAAATTAATGCCAGACACCAAACCACAGATCCAAGAAACTCAGAGAATACTAAGCAGGATAAATGCAGAAAAAAAGGGAAAACTATGCCAAGGCATGTCATCCCAAAATTTCAGGAAATAGAAGATTTTTAAAAAACATGAAAGAAGCCAGAGGGAAAAATGTCTTTTCTGGAGAAGAGCAAAGATAAGTATTATAACCAAAGAAACAAGACAAGCAAGAAGAAAATGGAGTGAAATATTTAAAATGTTGGGAGAAAAGTATCCAAACATGAAATTCCATACCCCATGAAATTATCCTTCAAAAGTGAAAGAGAAATAAAGACTTTCTCAAATAATAAAAACTTTAGGAAACTTGTTGCCATCAGACCTGCATTATAAGGAATGTTAAAAAAAAGTGCTTCATAGAGAAAGAAAATGATATTAGACAGAAACTCAGATCTACAAAAAGAAGGGAAGGGCATCAGAGGAGGAATAAGTGAAAATAAATGAATGTAAATCAAAAAATTTTTTTTTATTATTCTTAATTTATTTCACAGATATTTTGAAGTTTGTTCAAAATAACAAAAATGTATTAAATTGCTTATAAACACATACATATATATATAAACATAAGGATATATAAGCATGCATATAAAAGTGAAATGTATATATAAGATTATGTATAAGTGAAATGAATCACAGCTATAATACAAGGATGGGAAAGAAAAATTGGGGATATTGACTATTTTATTATAAGATATTTGCACTACCCATGATGTGGTGTGATGTTATTTGAAAGTGTCCTTGGATTAGTTGTAAATGTATGTTGCAAACTCTAAGGCAACCACTGAAAGATATTTGAAAAGAAGCATAATTGACGTGCTAAGGAAGGAGAGAAAATGGAATCACAAAAATGCTCAATTAAAACTACAAAAGGCATAAAAGGTATGGAAGACAAAAATAGGACCAAAGAACCACAGGCAGTTTGAAAACTGATAAATACAGTAATATTAATCCAACTACATTAGTAATCACTTGAAACGTCAATGGTGTAAATACATCAACTAAAAGACAGAGATACATGTGGGAACACACAGATAACACGCAAGGATTATTGCCAAATGTCAAGGAGAGGAAAAGCCTGCTTAAAAGACCAGAAACAGACATCTCCTGTGTATATCAAATAAGATTTACTTGTCTAAGAGAAACAGAAATAAATCAGCACAATTAGTATATATAATAGAGAGATCACTACTAGCCTCACTGATAGGTAGAAATCTGGGGATGATAGCTTCTGCAGTAAAGATGGGGTCTCATTCCTCTCCTTTTGAATGTGGCTAATCTTAATGATATCTTAATTAGTACTACAATATGACAGGCATTTCCAAGGGAAGGTCATAAGAAGCCTTGCACCTTCTGACATGGCCTCTTGGAACACTCAGTCTTAGAGTTCACCTTCCCATGACATGAAGTAACCCCCCAGTTTACAGCTCTGGCTGAGTTTCCAGCTGAGAGCAAACTCTAATTCATCAGCCATATGCATGAGCTGTTTCAGAAATGGATCCTCCAGTCCCAGTCCTGCCATGTCAGCTGATAAAGAGATGAGAAGAGCTCCCTGCCAAGTTCTGCCCTAATTGCAGATTCATGAGCAAAATAAATGGTTGTTGCTACGTTAAGCCACAGAGTTTTGGAATGGTTTGTTAGGCAGCTATAAATGACCGGAATGACTTCTAAGTGAGGCCTCCTATGAATACAACCTTCTACTTCCAGACTGACACTTAGACATGTAAAGCTGGAGCAGTCAGCATCCTTGCCAGGACAAATGCTGCAGGTACTCTAACCTGCGCCAGGTTCACCTCCTCAACTTCAGTCATCCAAGTACAAGCTGACACAGCCTGCAGATTTAGAACAGGCGTCAATTTTTAGATAATCTTGGAAGTCATCCTTCTGAGCTCATTCCATAGTACCAGATTTAAATCCCCATTGATAGGTGTAATTTGGGGAACCTTCAAATAAAGAAGAGTTTTGCCTTCATTGATGTTAAGCCCTCAAGCGTCATTTGCTTTGATCTTCATTCAAGTCCAACACCTTACTTTCATCCGTCACTTTAGTTCCTTTCAAAAATTTTAAATACTGATCGTTTGATGACCTGTTGTCTACTAGCAGGCCGTTCATGGGGGAAACCAAGCAATAGCGCACAAAGTAACAGAAAGCATATTTTAGCACCAAGTTATCACACCTTTTTCCTTGGACATTATCTTACTGTGACTCACTAATATTGTTATGCATTCAACATCAGCTCTTTAGACCAGCTGTTCCAAACACCAACTTTCAAGAGAAACAATTATACATAAAATATTTGTAAATCTCTCTGTAGTCCAAATAAACTTATTTAATTAAATCAGTTGATTTTTCCATGACTAGTGTCTTTTCTATTGAAGAAGCAAAGGTTGGTGATTTGGACCACCTCAATCAAGAAGAGAACTTAACTTTTCTAGTTAGATTCTGCCCCGACTATTGCTGCCACTTCTGATGGTCCAGAGAGAGAAGTAACATCCTAGCTAAGCCACTCCAAAATAAGAATAGTGGACAATATTAATATATTACCCATTCTGAGCCAGAAATTCTTTTAAATACATTTATGTGATTAGCTCAAGATGACAGGGAGCCACTCTTCTCAAACCATATTTTTCAAGGACTTATTACTTACTAGGTGCTGTAGCTATAAAGCAGTTTGCAGAGCCTCTTCAGAAATGGCTTAAAAACTGAGTAGAAACCAAACCACAACCTGAATTTCAAAGCCACACAAAATCTGCTAAGGACCAAGAGAAAGATAAAATTTAGGTGCTATAAGGTCACAGCAATTTAGGAAAGCTTTGTAGGGAGGTGTGTCAGGTTGAAGTAACAAAACTGTTGAGAAAAGAAAGCATTCATGAATGTTATCCATCAAACACTGTGCAGGGTGGCCCCTTTTCAGCCTGGCTTGCTGAAACAAAGACTCTTGAAGCAGTGCCTTGGAAGCAGCCAGCACCAAGGAGAGAGCCAGACAGGCCAGCCATCCAAATGAGAGTACCTCAACCCCATGGAGTCTTGGCATGGTCCCACAAACAATAGGTGCCTGTTGCCAGGAAAAAGCTCAGGAAACCCTACCAGACTCCTGGGAAAGATAAGTGGCTCCTTTCCAAGAAAGCTTAGGACGTAATTCTTATTTCACCCCTACATGAGACACATGAATTCTCCCAGACCTTTTTTAATGGTCCCCCCACCTTTTTTAATTTGCTTGTTAGCAACTTAAAATTGATAATGAAAAAGCAGTTGTCTTGAACCTTTCTGCAATGTAAAGGAATGGAAACATTACTTCAATGTAACATTTCTGTTGATTATAGCATATCCATTAGCAGAAGGATTATGGCTTGCTTAATCTTTATGCTTTTTTGGTGCAGCTAGCTTTTTAAAAGTTCCTTTCCCATAGAACTAGTGAAAATCACAAGAAAAAAAATATATTTATAATTAACACTGAAATACGACCGTTTCAAAAAAATGAGCCAAAGAAGAGAAGGAAGAGGTCTGAATAAAAACTAGACACACACACACACACACACGAGGACCTTGATCATTATATACCCAAGCAATACCATGTAAATCATTTAAAAATATTTTGCTAGCTTTGTAGATTTTCTCATATACCTAGAAGATAAAGTGAGAATGAAAATCGTAACATGACTTCAGTGAGTTTAGTGAGAGTTCAGTGATCATCTCAAAAGCATAAGACTAAGAGAATAAGGACAAGTAAGGGGAGATTAGCAGAGGTGATTGTTTGATCAGCTAATATTCTTTCAGTTTCAATTGCTGGAACTCCCTCATCTCTCCTGGCTGGTTTATCCCTCCAAGCTTACAAACCTTGCGTGTAAATGTCATTTGGTTTTCACTGATGGAAGGGGTTGGTATGTGCAGAAGTGGTAAAATAATTTTCCCCATTAGTAAATAGGAGATTTTTTTAAAGATTTGTGTACTATTAAATTCCTTAATTTGCAGAGAACGAGACATAGTTCTTTGGGATACACTGGTACTATGGTCAGCACCTGAACTGCAGTCCTTTAACTCTGCTATTTGGACACTCAGCTATTGATGCTTCCGGTGCCAGGGACATAAAGTCTGCATAGCAACCTAGACTCTGGAAATGTACTAAGAACTAAGAAAAGAAAAAAAATGGGGGTATAGAAAGCACTGTCTAAACCAAGTTATTCTTGAACACTTCTTCTCTTGATCTGTATGTTTGGGTATAGCAGAAAGGTAGGAAAATATGGCACCTATTAAACACATGCCTGCTTACATGCACCATATTTGTACAAGAACAAAAATTGCTCTTTCAGATTGACAAGCTATATCTTAGTTCTTGAAAGGGTAGAAAATCTTGGCTGGAAGTACAAAATGCTTTTTCTCTTTCTGTCTCTCTGATGTATATCAAAGATACTAATGCAAGTGCTAGAAAGGTTTAAGTTTGAGATTTAAAAAAAATTAATTCACCAAATTAGATTTTTCCAGTACTGTCCAACCAATACCATGGATCAAATGGGTTGCAACCAATATACTAAGTAGATCTCTTAAGAACTGGCCTGGAAATAGGAAACATATTTTGTTCTCTTCAGTAGCTTTATGTTTATTCCTCAATGAAATCTGACTCTGTCTGCAGGGCCATGTGATACAAAAGACGAAATATATAATTCCTCTCTATATATTCTCTAAATGATGCTGTAATTAATAAAAATTATGTCAGAGAAGTGGGTGACACAGCAGAGACAGATTTGTTACTCCCAGAAAATCTTAAACAGTTTAGGGCAGTTTTTTATCTCCACCTTTTTCTCCTTCATATTAAGCACTTATTAGTATTTTAAATGCTGGATGAATGACTCAGTCTTGGGCCTGGAATTAGAAATGAGTTTGTACGCAGGCTCTGCCTCTTTGCTGACCATCTTACCTTGAACACTGAGGCTAATTTTAGGGAATGCATTGAATCTTTCTCATTCTATTTTTACTTCTGTCACACCAAGATAATAATGCTGACTTACTTGTCTCATAAAATAGGTGTAAAGAGATAGATTATCCATTTCTTATCTCTAAATTTTAGGCAATTTTCTTGAAAAATCAAAAATTATTATCATTACTGCCAGCTCATATTCATTGGGTTATAGTTGTTTACATTGTAAAACTACAAAGAGATACATTTGAAACTTGTTGGAAAGATAATATATACACAAAAAATACTTAATAAATGATATACAGTACATTGAGAATCAAATAATTCAAAGGCAATAAGTGATACAGGATTTCAAAGTAGAGGACCATTATCCAGTCCAGTGTATTCTGGAAAACTCTTATGGGAACACTGGAGTGTAAACTGGGACTGGAGAAATGAAGAGAACAGAGGAATTTTTGACTAGCAAAGAGTAGAAACAGAGTGAGAAAGTTGGGGGTTTTTAGCATGTATAATGGACCATGAAGAGATCAACTTGGCTAGACTATGAATTATTTACATGTGGTATTACTAGAAAATGAAGTTGAAAGTAGTACATAGAGTCAGGAACATAGAGGACCTTAAATGCTGGACTAACAACTTACTAAACCAGAATAATGGGAAGTGCAGGCTTTCTGAATAGGTGCTCCATGAATAATTAATCATCTACAAAGACCCTTTTTCCCAATTAGATCATATTTGCAGGTATTGGGTGTTAGGATCTCAACATCTTTTGGGGGGACACAATTAAATTCCAGATGGCATCCAATTACTTTCCATGTTTACAGAGAGTTATAAATAAATCACTTCTGATTCCAAAGTAGTCTAATAGAATTCAGCTTTCCTTGTCCTCAAGAAGTCATTGCATCACTTACCTTCATTAGCATCCATTCTTAAGTGGACTCTCTTCACCAAGTAATTGCTAGTCCTCAGGTAGGGGCACCAAGTGTAGGACTATTCCATGGAGGAAAAGCATTTGCTTCCTGGATGCAAAAATGGTGCTTTTTTTTTCATAGGGCTGCATACACACACTGCCATCCACTTGAGTCATGCTGCTTTCAGTATCAAGACTGCTATGAATTATAATTTGTTGTATTTGATCACAAAAAGCAAAATGACTCCAGCTTATTGTGCCACACTTGTGTGTACACTCTTGTTTTTCCTCGCAATTGCTGTAAACCAAAGATACAACATTCCAACTGAATGTGCCTCATTCTAGTGTGCAGTAACAGGAATCTAAAAAGCTGATCAACCTTTAGAAGTCAGAAAGGAGCACCATGGAAAATGGTTGGCTAGAGTTGTTATCTAAATCTGAGTGGCTGTGCGTGATACCCATGGGGGTATTGAACATAATCACCCTGTCTAGACTTAGCATTTGCATGATGGCTTATTGCTGTTTTTTCTGCACTAGCTGGTCATACAAGTAGTTGATGACCTCCTCCTTAATGGGTACCTCCAAGGCATAATCAGGACCAGACAAGTATTAGCATTCTTAAAATACAAGATCTGACAAATCCTATTTTTTAACCCTTTGAAGTTACTGGAATGATTTGGTTTATATTTGCAAAGAGTAAGCTCTGTGATGAAAGTCATAAGATAAATACTACCTCATCACTTCCTGTCAATGTCAGACGAAAATCAATAGTAAATCAATGAACAGAGCCATCCACTATATTGCGGGGTGCTCTTTTAGCAGAACAATCTAATGAGGTAAAGTAGAAATATTATTTAGCCATTAGATTAGATCCGGCTTTGAATTCTGGTTCAGGTATTTGCTAAACTATGTGATCTCAGAACCACGCTCTAAACATTCGAAAAATAAAGACAATGCCCCATCCTACAATTATTATGAGGACTAAATGACATAAAATATATGAAGATGCTAAAACAATGATAATCATAGGTAAGAATTCAATGAATGACAGCTATCAATATTACCAAAAGGATACATCGCAGACTTGATTTTTTCTCCTTTTAAGTTTGTTTTTGAGATGACAGTAGTTTTAGAAAAGTACATTTAAAAGTTTTTACTGAATCTATGGTTTTTCATGTATTTTTTCTGGTGGTCTAGTTACTCATATCCATGGTCTGGTTTCTTGAAAGAAAAAAAAAGAAAATATGTTCTCAGTAAACTTTACACTAATTTACTTTTGTTTTATAGGTTTAAGCCTCTTAGGTTGGGTTCCCCAGAATTAGACTCCGAGAAGAGGACTCCTTTATAAGAGCATTAAGTGCTATCTTAAAAGTGGTAAGGAGCTGTGAGACCCAGGATACAGAATGAGAGAGAAGCTGGAAAGGGTGCCATGTGAGGCTAATTAAAAGACTTAGTTGTCCTATTAATTTTGTTCCAAATATAGAAACAGCTTCCTTAGTAATTAAGAAGCTAACCACTCTTGAAGACGTGTCAAATTTGATGTTTTATAATCTTGCAACATGCTAAGATCTCCAAAAACAAGTAAAAGAGAAAGAAGGAAAATGCTGCACATACAGAGATATTGTCATTTTAGGCAAGATGTGTAAGACTTAATTCTCTATAGTTATGTGTCTTGTGTTTTTCCTCTTCCATTTATTATTTTATCTTTAAGATTGCATACATGACTTTGCCCACTATATTAATGTACTATTAGGTGCTCTCAACTCCCAGCATTCCCTTCTCTGTTTTTCCTGATGCTACCACCAGGTTAATTTTTCTTAAGCATGACTTTAAACACATCCTTCCTTTGCACTAAAACCCTCAATAGCTCCCCACTGCTCACCCTCCCTTCGTATTTAAGGCTTTCTCTGATGAAATTCCCTAATCTACTCTTTTAGATTTACCTCCCACTTACTTTTGTTCCAGTTATTTAAATAGTACACGAATATAAATTTGTCTTTCCCACCTTTCTGCCTTTGTTCTCCCAAACTGCCTCCATTCTGAACACTGCCTGTTGAAATTGTACCCCACTGGTAATACCCCAAAAGTGTGGTGACTTTTATTGTCATTTTTAAGATTTTCTGTACTTTCTGTGATGTGTCTACAGATGTATTTTCTAATATTGAGAACAGATTAATAACACTTACAAATAATATTGATATTCAAAAACTGTCTGCTGGATCACCCACCTCCTGTAGCCTTCATTTGTCCTCTCAAGCAGACCCTCTGCATTTTGTTATCTTTTTTTCTTTTTTATCCTTGATTTTATTTTTATTTTCTTATTTTGGTATCATTAATGTACAATCACTTGAACAACATTATGATTACTAGACTCCCCCTATTATCAAGGCCCCCCCACATACCCCATTACAGTCACTGTCCATCAGTGTAGTAAGATGCTATAGAATCATTACTTGTCTTCTCTGTAAATACTGCCTTTCCCGTGTCCCCCCCTGCAACATTATGTCCTATTTTCCTCCTTATCCCTCCCTTCCCATCCATCGTCCTCAGTCCCTTTCTCTTTGGTAACTGTTAGTACATTCTTGGGTTCTGTGAATCTGCTGGTGTTTTCTTCCTTCATACTCCACATATGAGGGAAATCATTTGACACTTGTCTTTCTCTGCCTGGCTTATTTCACTGAGCATAATAGCCTCTAGCTCTCCATCCATGTTGTTGCAAATGGTAGGATTTGTTTTCTTCTTATGGCTGAATAATATTCCATTGTGTATATGTACCACTTCTTCTTTATCCATTCATCTACTTATGGACACTTAGGTTGCTTCCATTTCTTGGCTATTGTAAATAGTGCTGTGATAAACATAGGGGTGCATATGTCTTTTTCAAACTGGGCTGCTGCATTCTTAGGGTAAATTCCTAGGAGTGGATTTCCTGGGTCAAATGGTATTTCTATTTTGAGTTTTTTGAGGAACCTCCATACTGCTTTCCACAGTGGTTGAACTAGTTTACATTCCTGCCAGCAGTGTAGGAGGGTTCCCCTTTCTCCACATCCTCACCAACATTTGTTGTTGTTTGTCTTTTGGGTGGCAGCCATCCTCACTGGTGTGAGGTGATATCTCATTGTGGTTTTAATTAGCATTTCTCTGATGATTAGCGATGTGGAGCATCTTTACATGTGTTGGCCACCTGAATTTCTTCTTTGGACAAGTTGTCTGTTCAGCATCTCTGCCCATTTTTTAATTGGCATATTTGTTTTTTGTTTGTTGAGGTGCTTGAGCTCTTTATATATTTTGGATGTCAACCCCTTATCGGATATGTCTTTTATGAATATATTCTCCCATTCCATAGGATGTCTTTTTGTTCTACTGATGGTGTCCTTTGCTGTACAGAAGCTCTGTAGTTTGATATAGTCCCACTTGTTCATTTTTGCTTTTGTTTCCCTTGCCCGGGGAGATATGTTCATGAAGAAGTTGCTCATGTCTGTGTCCAAGAGATTTTTGCCTGTATTTTTTTCTAAGAGTTTTATGGTTTCATGACTTACATTCAGGTCTTTGATCCATTTTGAGTTTACTTTTGTGTATGGGGTTAGACAGTAATCCAGTTTCATTCTCTTACATGTAGCTGTCCAGTTTTGCCAACACTAGCTGTTGAAGAGGCTGTCATTTCCCCATTGTATATCCATGGCTCCTTTATCACATATTAATTGACCATATATGCTTGGGTTTATATCTGGGCTCTCTATTCTGTTCCACTGGTCTATGGGTCTGTTCTTGTGCCAGTACCAAATTGTCTTGAGTACTGTGGCTTTGTAGTAGAGCTTGAAGACAGGGAGCATAATTCCCCCTGCTTTATTTTTCCTTCTTAGGATTGTTTTGGCTATTCATGGTCTTTTGTGGTTCCATATGAATTTTAGAACTATTTGCTCTAGTTCATTGAAGAATGCTGTAGATATTTTGATAGGGATTGCATTGAATCTGTAGATTGCTTTAGGCAGGATGGCCATTTTGACAATATTAATTCTTCCTATCCAAGAGCATGGGATGAATTTCCATTTGTTAATGTCCTCTTTAATTTCTCTTTAGAGTGTGTAGTTCTCAGGGTATAGGTCTTTCACTTCCTTGGTTAGGTTTATTCCTAGGTATTTTATTCTTTTTGATGCGATTGTGAATGGAATTGTTTTCCTGATTTCTCTTTCTGCTAGTTCATTGTTAGTGTACAGGAATGTAACAGATTTCTGTTTATTAATTTTGTATCCTACAACTGCTGAATTCAGATATTAGATCTAGTAGTTTTGGAGTGGATTCTTTACGGTTTTTTATGTTGCATTTTGTTATCTTAACACTGCCAGCTTCCCTCCTACATCCTCCATTCCAACCCCACTGCCCCACCCTGCCTCACTCTGGCACCCTGAGGCTCTCTGCATGCACTGTGTGACATTGCAGTGCCTGTGCATTTCATCTCCATCACTGGAAGGTGGTGATCTTCCAGGCTTCCCTTCTGCTGTGGGGTTTGATTTATTCTGCATGTGCAACATTAGCTTTCGTGCTGATTTTTAACTAAATGTGAATAAAAGAGAAGATTCTCTGAAGCTTCTTGATTTATATAATTTCTATAAAATAGCTTTGCATATGTAACCTATTTTTACCTTAGTGAATGCAGAAAGCAAGCAAGGCATCTCAAGTCTTTCCAAAGGAAAAGTACTAGCTTTGGGCTCAGGTACTGGACTTCTTATTAGATTCTGCTACTTACTAGCTCTGCAGTATTGGGCCAATTACTCAAACTTTTGATACTTCAAATAATTTATCTCAAAAGAAAGATAACGTTTGCACCAATTTTTTTGTTTTCAGGGTTGCAGTTACAGCCAAGTCCTTTATTGCTAGTCTTTCAGTTGCCCAAAAATCTTGGATGTCCATTTCAGAATTCAATGTTTGTTAGTCCTGAATAGCAGATAAGTTAGCACCTATTATTTAGAATTATAGTGAGGATTAAATGACCTGCTACATTAGACCATTACCTGTCATATGGTAGGTTTCCATAAGTACTAGCTATTATTACTAGGAAATAACCAGGCCCTATGTTATGCAGCCTGTATTACAAATTACCAAATGAAGATAAAAGATTCACACTGAACTGGAGAGTCCTTCACTTACATAATCAGGGCATTCTTATTGAACCTATCTCCTGTCAAAATCAGCTTCTAAAAGTTAATGCTAACAGTATATAGAATCAAAAATCTCAGCATTTTAGGGAACTTAACTATATGACTCTCCACCACCCAATTAAAAAAATTACGGTTATGTTCATGGTCTTTTTTATCTCCAAAATTGAAACACCTTTATTATCTTTGCTGATTCTAAATATAATAAAATGTCATTGCAAAATAATTTAACAAGACATATACATATATATATATATTTGTATAAAGCAATGCATAAGAGAATTCCATACCAAACTAAGTTTATAAGTTTATAACTGTATCTATAGATCTATATGCACACACACACACAACAGTTGTAGATATACTTTTTGAAACCTATTCCCTACTTTTCTTTCCCTTTAATTAATTACATATCATTAACATCTTTCTATGTCAATGCAAATGAATCCACCTTATTCTTTCTAAAGGCTGCATATTCATTAAATAAATAACCAATATTTCATTGATAGACATTTAAGACATTATCCAGCTGTTTGTTGTTATAAACAATGTGGTAAACATCCTTCCACTTAGATTTTTTTTGGCACGCTATTCAAGTAATTCTTTGGGATAGAATCTAATATTGGCCTTGATGGATCAAAGGGAATGCACATTTAAAATGTTAATAGACAGGCCAAATTGCCTTCCAGAAAATTACACCAATTTGCACCTCCAGCAACAATGTATGGAAATGTCCATTTTCCCACATTTGATTACATTGGATATTATCATTACTGTCTATTTTGGGAATCTGATCATTAGGTAATCTATTTTAATGGATCATCTGCATTTTTTTTCTTTTGTGAAATGCCTAATAGATCCTCTGTTCCTTTATCAAAATATTAATCCCAAAAGAACACAGATTGAATTTATTAATTGCTCTGGATGTATTTATTTTAGTAATTAATTTTAATTCCTATCTCCCATAAACACAGATGAATTTTACATTGTATTGGCATTTATTTTCCACCTGGTGTTCCTAAGAATTTGCTTGAGCATTGTGTTGTCTTCTTTGCACCTGCAATACCATCCCCCAGGTTCCTCACTCTGTCAAGATAATGATATTCTTTATGATGGCAAAGAAATCTGAAAAACACAGCATTTGCATCTCAGATATAAAATTGCTAATATATAAAACTGTTACTTCCTTTCTTAACAGTTTGGGGTATGTGAGGCTAGGGTTATTGCTAAGGAAATTCTCACTGAATCTAATATTTGGAGAATATTCGCATTTCTATTTGTAATGAGGTACACAAACACAAACTATGTTAGAATATGAGCTTAAAGGATTAGCATTGTTTTAAAAACAGTTGTCAGACTCATGTGAAACACTTGGTGAAATGTAGTGTTTTTTTGCCTAAGTAGTTCTAAATTAGTACTCCATAAATATTAGGAAGTATTGTTTTTGTCTAAAAATTTGCTGTCATAAAAACAAAATAATCATAGGTCATCTGTCATAGTTTAATACAACATTTAATAGTTAATTTATTTATATTTGTGTCTTGAATTTAGAGGTAAGGTATTAAGGGCAGAAAAGCAGGATTTTGAATTGTATTAGGAGCTCTATTAGTTATTGACTTTGAGGTTTAGGCTAATTACATAAACTTCTTTCCAAACTCTCTTCATCTCCATAATGACAGAATTAAACTATGTATTTTCGAAAGTCTATCCAATTTCATCATGTTACCATATTATGGTGCCATACTGACAAGATGGTTTTAGAGAATGTATGGTGTCCAGGAACACAATTTAGATGGAAAATAAAAAGCTTGAACTATAACAGAGCAGCTGTATCTTTATACCTGGAGTTAAGCTTTTCTAATACTAGAAATCTTTAAAATCATAACCAAAAATCTTTCCATGAAGGGGACTGGAGTGGAGAGAGGAAGGTTCTCGTGTTCTTATTTTGTGCTTCCCAGAACAGCTTTATTTTTTTCTAACTATGCACATATATTACTTATTAAAAACTGTCAAGTTAGATTATCTAGATGGTGAAATTATAGTTTTTTTGTTCTTTATACATTTTTATATTTAAAAAACTAATAAAACTTTTAAATATCTTTATGGAGAGATTTATATACATAGAAAGAGTATAAACAGTCATTGCCATGCAGGGTTGCTGAGAGTCCTAGAATGAAATCCAGATCCTGATTTGTCATGTCTCCTCCACTGATCCTCTGACCCCAGGAAGGTCTGTAGCTGCCTTCCTTCTTTAACTCAGCCACATCTTTAATCAACACCTCCAATGAAGCTTTAGAAGTTTGACTTCTTGTGGGGAGTTTCCGAGAACTTATGATTACAACAATACAATAAACTATCAGTTTACATTTTAGCAACTACTTTTTACTAAATCTTTGACACAGATGGCACTACTGATTCTTTTATATATTTATTTATTTTGCATTCTTATAGGTGAAAATATTCTCTCATTTCATTAGCTGTTTATTTGATCTTTAATGATGCTGAGGTGGAACCTCTTTTTCCTAAGTTAATTGCCCATCTATCCTTGTGTGTATATGTGTGTGTGGGTATGTGATTCTTGTGATTATTTCCGTTGCCCCTAACCAAAACACATGAAAGCCAGAGAAGGGAGAACTTACTGAGCCCTATTTCTGAGGTCAGGGAAGGATCTCCTGGCTGGGGCTTGAAGGATGAGTAGGGATGAGAACTGTGGATAAGGTAAGAAGAGCTATTATCTCTCAGCTTGAAGTCTTCTTTTCTGTACTCTACTTTTTTTTCTTAATGTAACCAGATCAAGATAACACATTCTCACTAATTTGTTTCCCCTTTCACCTATTTCACCATCTCCCCATGCCCTTCCCCTATGTAACCAGTCAGTTCTCTGTTTATGAGTCTATTTCATTTTTGTTTGTTTTACTTTTTAGAACTCACATATAAGTGAAATCATACGGTATTTATCTTTCTCTGACATTTCACTGAGAAGAGTACCCTCTAGGTCCATTCATGTTCTCATCAATGGCAAGATTTCATTCTTTTTTGTGGCTGAGTAATATTCTATTGTTTATATGTACCACATTTTTAAGTCTATCAGTGGACCTTGAAGTTGTTTCCATATTTTGGCTATTGTAAATAATGCTGCAGTAAACATAGTAGTGCATATCTGTTTGGATTAATGATTTTGTTTTCTTCAGAACACAAATTCCCAGAAGTGAAAGTGTGGTAGTTCAATTTTTAGTTTTTTGAAAAACTTCCATACTGTTTTTCATAGTGGCAGCCCCAGTTTGCAATCCCACCTGCAGTGTATGAGGGTTCCCTTTTCTCCACATTCTCACCAACACTTGTTAGTTCTTGTCTTTTTGATGTTAGCTGGTGTTACTGGTGTGAGGTGATATCTCACTGTGGTTTACTATACTTTGTAAGGCTAAGACTAGAACTCTGAAAAAAACATTTTTCTTTTCACAGCTGGCTCCCTGATAGGTTTTACCACTGGGAAACTGGAAGGAAATTGAAAAGCAGGATGGGAGGCCGGATTTGAGCCTTCCTATATATTTGCTGATACTGTTGGTGTCTCGCCAGTGAAACCCCTCCATCCTGGAAACTGCAGTTGGCTGCAATCTCCAGCTGGTCTTTTTGGCATTCCAGTAACTAGCTTTATCAAGACTCCTCAGAGATACCAGCAGCAGTCTGAAAGCACTCCTCAGAAAGCTCTCTCCTCTGCCTGTTCCTGGCTCACTCCTAGTATACCAACATTAGTGGGGCAGCATCTCTCTCCA
Organism: Smutsia gigantea; assembly: GCA_032199065.1. Lineage (NCBI taxonomy): Eukaryota > Metazoa > Chordata > Mammalia > Pholidota > Manidae > Smutsia > Smutsia gigantea. Next base: position 7,451 of record JAVSCE010016672.1, on the reverse strand, counting down.
TATACCTGAATTCATGGGGGTCCTCCCCAAAACTGCTAAGTTCTGTGAACTGAACTCAAGCCTTTTCCCTTGGCTTTTCCCAAGAAGCTGCTTACTTTGGCCACCATATTTGTTTTACCATCCAACACCTATTTTATCTATTTAATTTATATTAAACTCTTTCTATTGAGACATCTGGTAAGATTTTTGTTTTCCTTAGTGGATCCCAAGTAATTTCTGTTGGGAAGGATGAGGTTCAGCTTTTGCCTTTTGAGGTTGAGAGGCTACAGGGCAACTGGATTTCATGTCCAACAGACAGTTGGAAATACTAGACAGGAACTCAAAAAGGATGTTAGGACTTGAAAGATCAGAATGATGTTTCCTTATCTACATAAAACTTGGCATAAGCAATCACTTCTGGCTTTACATTTTCTGACATGTGGAAATGTATAGCTACTTTTATTATAAAGATGGTTTGTGCCACATGAGTAGCTGAGCAGCTGACATTTGGATATCTTAAGTTATAGAGCAATAGGAAAGTATAAAAATTCGAGAAAAATCTTCAAGCTTCATGCTATCAATTAAACCAGAAATGTTATGTGATAATGTGACCTCTAAAGTTTTTAGAGTGGTGATCGAAGTATAAATGTTGTATTATTTTGAGTGGCTTGAGTAAAATTGAAGTGAAGATGCTAAATGCTATAGTATCACACAACAGAAGAGCTTGGAGTGGATGAGCAGTTGCCCATTATCAGTCCATGAGAGGCTATCTCTTTTCTTCTACTAGTTTTCACAAAAGGAAATCTAAATATTATTGGAGAGTTTTAGACATTAGACTAAAGCCTTTTTAGATCCTGAGAATGGAAGACCAAGAGAAAGGTGGAAAAAACAAAACACTACAAACACCATAGCATAGATTTATTAAGTCATCAGATCTTCCCAGTATACTCAAAACCTCTATTCCCCTAATGTTGCCAAACAATTGAAGTGGCCATTGTAGCTAATAGGCTGATATGAGATGGTACTTTTGAAAAAGATATTGCCTTTGGGAAAGCCCTACATGTGCCTTTGTAAGGTAATAAGTTCAAGGGAAACTTAGCTGAGGCACTCCAATGATTTCAAGGCATTTTAAATGTAATAAAATCAGCATGAAATGCTCTAAGAAGTGCTCTTAAGTCAGGCTTCCTCAGCCTGATATTTAGAGGTTTAAAGTAGAAGAACGTTTTTCAAATACAACAAAACAAGGCAGGATCAAGAGTAGTGTATATCAAACCAGCCTGAGCACTGTTTTTTTTTTTTTATGGGGAGTTGTTTCTTTTGGTTTGATTTTTTTTGATTTTGGTATCATTAATATACAATTACATGAGCAACACTGTGGTTACTAAATTCCCCCATTATCAAGTCCCCACCATATACCTCATTACAGTCATTGTCCATCAGTGTAGTAAGATGCTATAGAGTCACTACTTGTCTTCTCTGTGCTATACTGCCTTCTCCGTGACCCCCCCCTACATTATGTGTTCTAATCATAATGCCCTTTATTCCCCTTCTCCCTCCCTTCCCACCACCCACCCTCCCCAGTCCCTTTCCTTTTGGCAACAGTTAGTCCATTCTTGGGTTCTGTGAGTGTGATGCTGTTTTGTTCCTTCAGTTTTTGCTTTGTTCTTATTCTCTACAGATGAGTGAAATCATTTGGTACTTGTCTTTCTCTGCCTGGCTTATTTCACTGAGCATAATACCCTCTAGCTCCATCCATGTTGTTGCAAATGGTAGGATTTTTTTTTCTTCTTATGGCTGAATAATATTCCATTGAGTATGTGTTCCACATCTTCTTTATCCATTCATCTACTGATGGACACTTAGGTTGCTTCCATTTCTTGGCTATTGTAAATAGTGGCATGATAAACATAGGGGTGCATATGTCTTTTTGAATCTGTGACCCTGTTTTCTTAGGAAAAATTCCTAGGAGTGGAATTCCTGGATAGAATGGTATTTCTAATTTTAGTTTTTTGAGGAACCTCCATACTGCTTTCCACAATGATTGAATTAGTTCACATTCCTACGAGTGGTGTAGGAAGGTTCCTCTTTCTCTACATCCTCACCAACATTCGTTGTTCCTAGTCTTTTCTATGTTGGCCTCCTAACTGGTGTGAGGTGATATCTCATTGTGGTTTCAATTTGCTGAGCACTGGTTTTAAAGTTTATAATGTGTTACAATGATGAAAGAGCATACTCTACAGTTTTAACAGATTTTTTCATTTCTTGTTTGTTACTTTGACTGTAACCTTCTTCCTCTTTCAATCTCTTCTATTGTTTCATAGTTATGTGTTGGGCAGGGAAGATTTCAAATATTTTATTTTATTATGAGAAAAAGTCTGTCAGTTTTTCTTTGAGATTCTGAATTCATATTTTACTTTCCATTGGTCCTGTTTCTGAACATGTGATTAGTTCTGTTACATGTAATAATAAAAATGTTCAGTTATAGACAGAATCTGTAAATCAGATCTTATAGTGGTTTGAACTTAAGTTCCAAGATGGTGTACAATGCTTTCATTTTACATATTGTTGAATTTTTAAGTCTGAGTTTTTATTTAATATATGAGCTTCTCCCATTTTCCTAATTTTTCTTTTCACTTTTACAGACAAACTGAAAGAACAGAAACTTTAGAAACGACATCTTTGTTTTAAGTATGAAGTAAGTCAGTATCTGGTGAAACGAGGGCTTATGGACTCTTAAATCATTTCCTCACATCTAATATTCAGTATTTAATCACTGTTCTGCATTTTAATTTTTGGCTCAGAAGGAATATTTTAAAAAGGACTCCCTTACTCATTTAAAAGTACACAAATATATTGATTTTCTTTGATGTCTTATTTTTGTTATCAAACTAGATAAAATTATGATGGGCTGACTGCCTGAGCAATGATCAACTTGGCAGACACAAATTATCCCAAAGCCACAATAACTAGCAAGTGTCCTTGAATGTCCAGGTTAGATCAGTGCGTCAGCATAGGAGCCTGAACAGAAGAAAACTGAAGAATGTGCAATGTTTATCAATGAGAAAGATACAAGAAGGAACAAGATATGAGTGGTTCGGGATCACCCTAACAGGGAAAAACGTCTTACTTGAGTACAAATATTTTCTTCCTGTTTCATCTACAGCTGTACTAAACAAAACATGGAAAAATTTGAACTCATTATGGCATGTGTAGTTTTTAGTGAAATCTAAAAAGAATGTAACCATTTCAATGTAAATTTGCTAATAAACCTGACAAAACTATGAGTGCTCAAGACTGAAGTACAATAGTGTGATTCTGCCAGAGAAGGTTTCCCTAAAGACTTTTCTGTTCCAGTAATGATTCCCAACGGGAAGCAACAGGTACATGTGTAAGTTGATTCTTTGGCCAGATTGACTCATATGATTCCAGGTACAATTTTAAAATTCTCTTTCTTTTATTTGCTTTATCTGTATGATTTTTGTTCAAACATTTTAATTTCCAATTTTCTATTTATTTTCATAATGGTTGGGTAACTTTCTCTACTTTAAAATTTTCCCTATAGGTATTAATTTCTTTATTAACTCAGTTCTTAAAAACTGAACTGCTCTAACATGAATGTTTATGACTAAAGGGGTCATAAACCTTTAGTTTATGCCAATTCAAGCATCAAAGAGTGTCCAGCTAAGGTAGAGTTCTCTGCCTCCTTCATTTGCCTTGGATATAAGAATTAGTCTCTGGGAGGGAAATGAGGGCTTCACTTAACTGAGAATTCTCAGATCCATTGACAATAGTCTAGTCTCAGAAGGGGCATCTGATGGACCCCCATCTTGTCTAGACTTCCTTTTAAGTATTTGGATCTCTAAGCAATTGTGAAGTGTCATGTGAGAACACAGTAATTGTCCCAATAACTTGTATTCCTTTAACTAGAATTTTTTTATAGTGGTTATATTTGATTATTTAAAGATAGTCAATAATTTTCTATCTTTTTAACATAGAGACCTACATACCAGCTGTTTTATAAGATGATTAAATAAAAGCACTCTGACTAGTATCTGGGACATTAGAGACATACAAGAGTTGTTAGTTTTCTTACCTTTTTTCTGGACTGAGAAAATTCATATACACTGCTCACTTTGTTAATGTAAATCTAATGAATTTTCTGGGTCATAATATTGAAAAGAGCCAACTATATACTAAGTCATTCAGAGGAAAAAGGAAGCTTTCTAATTCCTGAGCCATGAATTTCCCATTAACATTTTAATTCTTTAATCCAGAGAGGAAGCCATGGCTGGCTAATAATATAATAGAAAGTTTACCTATAAATCTTCTGAAAAATACATTGCATATATAATAAAGGTATAGTAGTATTTTAAAAGTAAAATGAGAACTTGTTTTATGTATAACATCCTGTAGTGACATGAGAATTTTTAAATGAACAACTAATTTTATTACTCCCTTATTAATTTTAAGGTGGACCTCTGGGTTAAAACAGCCATATTTGGTCAATAGGACCATCTTATGAAAAGCAAAAGGGCTGAGCTTATATTTTCACCTTTGCTATTTCAGAAACCACCAGGATTTCAAAGGTTTCACCATCGTGTTCTGAATATAAATGATTTCAAAAATGCTCTTTCTTTAATTTCTTAGACATTGGCTTATGCTTTTAGAATTAAGAAGGTACTGACATATGAAAATGAAGGAAAGACTATTTGGAAACTTCCTTAGAGAATGAAGTTTATTGGAATTACAAAATATAATAGAGAAGAAAGATTCTGTTAAAAACTGGTGTAGCTGGCTTTAGGGTAACATCGCTATTTAAGGGAAATCTTACTCATACTTCTTATCTCACAACATGTGTAAAATTAACAGTTAAAATAAGAACTCAGAAAGAAAAAGTGTTAAAAATGTACCTTGATAAAATATTCTCTTTTCCCCCTAAAACTTACAGAGTAGCCACGGGAATCTCTCATTGGCACCAAACTCTCATTCTGAAAGTACACCGTTAGCCTTCACTACAACTTCCCATGGGCTTTCTGTCTCATTTAAATTGCCTTTACCCACAACTTTTCTCCCTATCATTCCTTCTTCTCTCATATGCTCAGCTGGCCGTGAGTATCATCACAAGAAATTAATCAAGTAAATGAACAAATGTAACATAGAAAGAAGACAATAAATATCTGATAGTAAAACGTTCTATTGCAATTGTAAGTTACAGTCTCTGTGTTTATACTGTCCCTTAGACCTTATCTTTGACCCTCTTACTGCTCAGAGTGCGTTCCTTGGACCAGCAATCTTGCATCACCTGGGAGTTTGTCAGAAATGCAGGATCTCAGGCTCCAGCCACAACTGGTCAGTTGGAATCTGCATTTAGCCGATCTCCGGGTGTTTCATATGCCCATTAAAATTTGAAAAAATCCTGCTCATCGTACCCAGAAGATATCAAACTTCTCATCTTTATGTTATTTGACCTTAAAGCTGAAACTATAGACAAGCTTTTTACAGTAATTTGTTTTCATCAGGTTTTAATATTTAAATTCAATAAAACTGCCTTTTAATATTGCTAAAATGATGCAGAACGATAAAGTCAGTTGGGCTGCATTATTCCATTTTTAACTTAAAAATGTTTTCACTTCAATATGCTCTCCAATTCCCTATTTTCCATCAGATGTGAGTCTCTGGTCAGAAAATGTGCTAGACAGCCCCACCTATGTTTCTTATCCCACTATGGTGGGGCTGGAAAATTCATTCTTTTCATCTTCCTAGCTCCCACTCACAATAGTCAATGCCTTTTCAGATGATCTCCGATTCTTATTTTCCTTTATATTTCTCTGGCCACCAGTCCAGTCTTGTCCCAAACAAAGCTCTTGGCCTCCATCTAGTCTCTAGCCCTTTCACGGACCTTCCTGAAACAGCATTTCCTAAAGTAAGCTTACAGGAAAACCAGTTCTATACCATATTAGTAAGAATGACTTTCCCACATGTTCAGTGGGCAATTATGTTTAGGGACTATTTGACAAAACAAAAGAGGATTCTCTCCCAGCTAATGGGCCACACTTCGAATAGCACTACACTAAAGGCAGTATAGTCCTCAATCTGGGAAAGATTAGAAATTAAAAAAAAAACAGAAAACAAAAATAATCCTTGAACCCAGGCTTCATAGGCTTATGGTCATTGGGTAATCATCAATGTACGTGTATGAAGTGTTTTTGAACTTTATTTGACCAGAAAACTTTTATTTCACATAACATTTTAGAGACTGGAACTTTGTGACTATGTTTTTAAAAAATGCAATTAGAAAAGTCTTTTTTCCTCAAGTTCTGCTCAGGAACTCAAAAGGGCTTCCAACTATTACATAAGTTCAAATTTCTGGGGTTTTTCTCCCCTTTACTATCTGATTATTCCCTATCGTCTTATCTACCCAAAATTATGACCCCTGGCTTTACAACAGCCACTGTCAGCTGTCAGGAAGGCTTTTCTTCTCCTGGCATTTACATAATTACAAAACCCCTTTCTCCATGCCTTTGCTCACAACATTCTCTCACCCTGGAACCAAAGCAGAGAAGTCTGAAACCTAGCTACTTTAAGTATGCTTCTGATTTGAAGCTTTAGATTGAGTTTCCCAAAAGTAAGCCTATGAAAGAAGATTTGTGTGAAACTGATTTATCAGGAAGGTCCAAGAAAAAGGTAAGGGAAGAGGAAGTGGGGCCAGGATGAGAAGGGGCCAAGCACAGGCACCATATGCAGTGAAGCCCCAGCCTTGCAAGGTAGTTCTGGAGGCAGTGTTCTGACCCCTCGGAACTGTCTCATCCAGTGGCAGAGGCCAGAGTGCCTGAGGCATGAATTAAGGGTTCTGTGTGGTTGTGGGGGAGGGAAAACATTCACAGGCATTCCCAGCTTCCCTCTGACAGAGACATCTGGGTGTTGGCTGCTAGGAATGGAAGCGTACAGAAACTGTGAGCGCAAAACTAGTAACATGATCAGAGAAGGGCGGAGCACTGACCACATCAGCTACAGCTTCCCGGCCACCCTTCTCTAACAGTACAGAGCTCTGTTGACTGAAGCCTCACTTAACTTGTCTCTAGCATTTCTTAGTTTTTCACTTGCTCCCTATTTCCGTGTGCATGTTTCTAGAAGTTCAGCAAGCTTGTACACTCTTTCCAAGCAATGTTCATGCATGATAACTATCTTGTACATTCCCAAACAAACTCATACCTTTATTTGGGAAACATTACCAAACAAAAATTAACCTTTGCTTATCAAGAATATGATACTGACATGATTCCATCATTTATTATCTAATAGGAGAAATAAGGTAGAAGTTGGGTTTCCAGCTGGGTCAGGATTAAAGGTATTGGGGTGAGATGATTACTTTTTACCACTGAGCAAGAATGAAATGGACTGAAATTAAGAAATGAGTTCATTTTGAAACCTTGATATTTTAATCATGATAGCATAGTATCTCTTGATTTGTG
>JAVSCE010016671.1:0-67790 GCA_032199065.1 Smutsia gigantea | reverse complement strand
GTCTATTGAAGTAGTTCTGAAGTTCTGATCAGAGTACAGTAGAAATTTGGGTAAAATCAAAGTTGTCACCATCATTAATAACTATTTGTACTTACTGTAAAACTGGGTTGGAAGAGTTGAAGGAGGAGGAAGGAGGGTTTCCCCCCACCCAAACGCAAAGCACAGGACAATAGTGATCTGGAAGGGGTTTAGGGGCAGGCCAGAACCAGCTTGGCTCCAGAATCTCTGCTGCAAGCTTTTGTGACATGCATGGGTGTGCACACACACACACACATGCACGCACACACATACACACGCACACGGGTTTTTTTGAGCAATTTAAAAGCAAGAGTTTTCTAATGGTTACATGAGCAAAATGAATCTTGTATTCTACAAGGATAAATAAAATGCTTTATGCTTTGTGAAAGAAAATTTTAACTATTTTAAGTTATTACATTTCATGACTATCTTTACATTTGATACTAAATGTGAAGATAAATATCACATTTTAAAAAGCATTCAACCACATGTAATATACCTTTTAACTTATTTTGATGTATTACATATATTACAGGAAGCATGTTTTTAATTTTAAAGAACAAGTAGATATTTTTGAAAAGTGAAAATTATTCATTACAGAGCATAATTATAATTATGTGACAAAATTAGTTTTCTATAAAATAGATTTTTTTGTCTGGAAAATCTAAGTGAATTATTTTAAGAACTCATAACTCAAGGCTAACATTTCACACCAATAATTTATGATTAATATATAGTAGAATATTTTAGTACCTTTTAAAACTATTGAAGTTGTTAGTTAACAGCTTTCTGGATTTTACTCATTTTTTACTTTTAAATGTAAATATAATAAAATGAAAAAAATAGTTATCAGATATTTTAATAAAAAATTGCATTTTGTATAACTTACAAAAATGCATGAAATATTTCAACCATGGTTTAAAAGTACATGAAATTACTAATTACTTCTAATACTCTTTGGGCATTTAATATTACTAAATATTCAAGACATTGCATCCACTGGTCTGACAGTCATTTTCAGAAATCTTAAAACATACAAATGGAAGTACTGATAAAGGTAAAATCAGCAATGAGATGGCTTAAAGCATTTATTTATCAGAGTGTTATTCTCTTGAAATGGTCGAAATAAAACTGTCTAGAATTAATGTTGAGGTTGTAAAATACTGTTTTGGGAAGTATTTTCTTTTCCCGTGAACTTTTTATTTTTCTTTTTTCCATTCATCTCTCTAGTACCTAACATGTTTTGAGAGTTTACTATGTGTCAGTTACTGTTACAGGCATGGGCAGTGTAAGAGCAGACACATTCCCATTGTTTTCCCCATAACAACCTTAGGAATATTACTTCTGTCTTGACTAGTGAGGAAACTGAAGCACAGGAACATTAGGTAATTTGTGTAAGGTCACAAGGCAAATAATCATGGAACAAATAAATTATGCATCTTGACTCCAAAGATTTTTATCATCCCAAGGTCATTTTCTCTATTTTTCATACAATGAGTCCTCCTTGATTCTGGCACCAGTTATTTGCTACCAGATTTTGACATCCCTTCACTTAACTGGGGTTCTATCTTTTCTCTTTCCCTAAAATAGCAGCAAGAAAAGTATGTTTTGTTTTTCATTAAACCTCTTTTTACTAAGTTTAATTTATGCTTAAAAATTTTTTTTTAATGAAATCTAAGGCTTCCTTTCTAGTTACTGCACAGCTTTTTGGTACTTTCCTTATTCATCATTGATCTGGCTTCCTTCTAGAAAACACACATAATAATCTTAACAGCCACCATTCTTTGAGCACCCTAATTTCAGACACTGCTTTATTTTGCAGCTGAGGAAACTGAGGCCTAAAAATCTTAGTAATAGAACTGAGAAGGGACCCAGCCAGGATTCCCATTGGAAGTGGCCATCAATTATTCTGGCAACATCCCCTTAGAGGACACATTTTTTTTTCTAAGCACTGTATGAGTGATGCTATTTATCTCCTTTAATTCTCACAGCAAGTCCGATAGTTTATCTCTGTTTCATAGGTAAGGATATTAAAACTTAGAATTGTTAGGTAGATTACCTAGTCTCATATTACTTATGGACAGGTGGTTTACTGAGTCTCCCAATGCTGGTTACTAAGGTCAAGCCTGTAAGGGTAGTGGGGAATGGGGGACAATCTGAGATAGAAGTCGCTTTCAAATTCTGCTCCTCCATCTAACACCTCAGTACATTTGGACAAATCACTTCATTTTTCTGCCTGTCAACTTTCTCATCTGTAGAATGGGAGTGCTGTTCACCTGCTTCATAGGGTTTCCTGAGCATTACATGACTGAAGCCCTACAAGTGCTGTTTAAATGATGTAAGCATAACATCGTCATCATCATCCTTATTTCATAGACATTTTTTTTTCTATTTGAAACCTTGCTCCAACCTTGTTTTTTTCTTCTCCATTAGATTTACATTTTGAATGGCCAGAGAAGAAGTGAGTCCCTTTGTATCTATTTTGTTCAGAAAACCAGGATCTTTTATAGGATTCAACATTCTTGATTAGAATAAAACTTTTTGCTGAATTTGAGTATAAATTAGTTTAGATTAAAAAAATACATTAGGCGTTTGTTGCTTATGCAGTCTCATCCCACAGAGGATTTGGAGTGACTCATAAAAACATGAAACATAAAATGATAGAATGAATTATAAAATTAGATACAAGAAACACGGACAAGTAATAGAGAGAAGGGTAATGTAATTACGTAGCTACCTAAACCACGGAGTCTAAACTAGTTCCTCTAAAAGGGCTCAAAATCCTCACTTCTCTTCCATGTTCTCTCTGTGTTGTCTGGTTTGTGGAGGGTCTTGCATTTTTCAGAATTGCTTTCCCATCCCTCTTTCCTTTCCCCCTTTCCTTTGTGGGTCTTACCTTTGCAGACCTCTTCAGAGATTCTTACTGAATTGTTCTCATGAGATCTTTGTTCTCAGTTGGCTTTGTATCTTTCCATTTTATGGCCCATCCAGAACCACTCAGTTCACTTTCTGAAGAAATAAGAAAGTGCCAAATGTTGCCCATCCTCCTCTTGGGTTTTCAAAAGCCACAACATTGGTTCTTTATCGTGTATGATTTTACAAAAATTCCTTTAAGAAAAAAACCCCAACAAATATATGCATATCATTATTTTAATGAAACCACCACTAAGTAAATGAATTCCATGGAATTGGAAAAAATAAAATTTGAAGTGAATGGTGGATGACACCGGCATTCAATAGGAAGCTCTTAAAAAGAGACCAAATGCATAAGACATATTTATAGTTTTCAATTTGTAAGAAAATGATTTCATTAGAGGGGAAAGAGAGAACCATCAGTCGGAATGTTGGAAGATGCAGGCTCACAATGAGAACAGGAGAGAAGACAAACGAAGTGTACAGATACAGATTAGGCCTCAGAAGATGAGCGTGTAAAAGGGATTTAATGGTGGGGTGGATTATAGAAATCCATATAACAATGTTAAATAATTATAGTTCCAGCAGAGATCAAAGTGGTGCTGATTGAACGCCCTGAAGCTGTTTAACACACCAAGTATCTTGAAGGGGAAAGAAAAGCCCGCCTCTGAGATTGGTCAGCCTGGGCAAATGATATCTGTGATCTCTAGAAGAGGGAGCTCTATTGAAGGCACCAGTGGTAGGGGAGGAAAGGTGGAGGAGGGGCCTGGAAGGGAATTTCTTCCTCTGGAGCTCAATAGTAAAACTGACTGTGGTACTGTTTGTAATTTGGTTGAAATTGCTCAAAAATTTTGTATATGATTAACCCTTTTTTTTTGGAGGGTGGAGAAAAACACTTACTCAACTGTATCACAGAGGTCAATGGGAAATTCTATCATTGATTTATTAACTATTCTTGATTTTCTCTTGGAGGAAAATTTCACTTTCAGCACATACACTAGAGGATTAACAACCATAAATAAGGTGAACTGAAAAAAACTTTCATGTGGAGGACACATTTATCTGCAGAAGGAGCAAAAGTATCTTGACTATCAAGGCAAATAAGTAAGAGTGCATCCATATATGTGGATTTGTTTGATTTGGTAATGGCTTCAAGATGTTACTAAATACAGAATTATAAAACAATTGAAATTCGTTGTTATAAAATGAGACAGCTGATTGAATTAATCCCAATCACAAGTGTTTTGGACAATTTAATGTCGAAATTTTACTAAATCTACATCTATATCTATCTGTATATGAAATAAGGAATGAGGAAAGCATAATTTTTACACCTTACAGATGCATCTTTATTTAATTTTCAAAACATGCAATTTCTTTTTCAATCACTAAAAATGCAAAGCCAACAAATATTAAAACCACATTTATAGAAATTATAATTATTTTACATTACCCATTTAAAGCATATAGTTTAAATATATAGTTGAACTCTACAGTTGACCAAATTAGTTGAATTATATGGTGAAAAGGCAGCTATTTGCAAATGCTTTTTTGAACTCTGGATATTGTGTCTGGAATTTTACTGGGGAAGGATTAAAACATATATTTTAGTAAATTACATGGCGTTTCTAGTATGATGGTAGCTTTAAGATTTAGTGTGTGTGAGATTGAACTGACCCCCATATTTTGAATTTTGAAAACCTTTATGTTAGGAAATGAAATATTGATCCAAATATTTGATAATAAATATTTATGTATTGCTTAAAAGGTGGATTATAGAAATCCATATAACTTCTTAAGGGAAAATTGCTTTGATAGACAAAATCTGAATTTTTTTCTTAGACTAATTTAATTAAATTTTTTGTAATTCAAGTACTTTTATTTGAACATTCAGGCAAAGGTATTTTAAAAATGAAGACTTTCCACTGTATTTTTCCATCTGTTGTAGGAAATGACCATTATTAAAGACAATGCCTCATTAAATATGTGTGATGAATGGTTTAACTTCATGGCTTTTCTTAGGTACAGGTTTTATGACGTGTTTAATTTTTAATATTTTAATATGAATGCATTTTCTTTGCCAAACTAATTTCTATTTTTATAGTGGTACAGATGTGTTAGCTATAACATCTTTTCTAATCTGTGGAAAACATCATTTCTCTTCCATAAAACATTTTAAAATCACATTCATGTGGTACTGGGAAAAGATGATAAGAAATTATAGAATTAAACTCTTTTAATGAGTATGTATTGAATATTCTCAAACAGTTTAAAACAACAATAAAAATATAAATTAAGACAATTTCTACATGCTACCAGCTAATTATTTGTCCCACACAATTTATGGCTTACCACACATTTTTATATTTAGGATGTCAGTAATGTTCTAAAGTTAGCCTTATGTATTTAATAACTGAGTAATTTAGTCATTTCCATTTCTTTTCATCATGCCTTTCTATTTACATGTACACAAAACTATTTTTCTCATTATTATTTTCATAGGTTTTTCTTCATCTTGGAAGGTTTACAAACCACAGAATAGGTTCATTAACTCCACAAGTTACCCATCCTGAGCTGTTGTTACTTTAGATTGTAATTTTAATTTTCTTTGTTGTTTAACATCATTTTACCTCATATATAATTACATACTTGAGAATAAATGCCAAATGAAATAATTTTCAAAACTTGCCTATTTTCTTATATCAAAGAAGTTTTTTTGTTCTAAGAGTACAGGAGACCATGTAGCTGTTGATGCATTCAGCATCAGACAAAAATTCTGAAATTATAATAGGATGAAGAAAGAAGGGCCTCACATGTTTATTCATAAAAAACTTCATTCAAATCCTGGCTCAATGTTCCATTACTTATTAGGTGAATGACCGTAGAACTTTCACCTACTAGCTCTGAAGTTAAGTTTCCTGGAAATGATGCCTACCTCACAGAGGTGCTGTGAGCAGGAAATAAAGTCAAGTGAAACATTGTGTTTCTTCCCAGCCATGAGGCAGGTACCCATAGATGGGAGGACTGCAGTGGGAACTGTCCAACACCCTTAACCATTAAATACAGATGATAGCAAGTTTGGGTGGAGAACTCTGACCTTGAACCTGAAAATTCCGAAGTAGATTCCTCATACTAATACAATTTTTCATCAAAATGAAAAGTAAGAATCTTGGAGTGGGAGGGACTTTCGCTAGTCCTTTAGGCCTCTGATCCTCAGGTTTCTCTCTAGCCAGTGGGGGTAATAATACCTAACCTAATAATACCTGCTTTCAGTGTGTCTTAAATACAAGGAAGCACAATTTGTATGTGCTTGGCATGTGGAAGTACTCAATTATTGCAGGTTAGTGTTGTTTTTATTATCCCAAAGACTACTGGTAGTAACTAGCTTTAAAATATGTTAAGCCCAGTTAATTACTTAGTGATTATTAGTATTATTGAATTTCTATAAATAGGGGGAATTCTGCTGAGTGGAGAGAATAGTCTGGTCACTAAAGTAGCGCACTTAATCTTAGAAGGACTGTATGGTTTCATGGGAGGCAGAGATACCTTGGCAGCCATCACCTTGCTGTTTTAAATTTTTCTTACTTGATTACTACCTTCAATACCTTCTTAAGGGAGAATCTCTCCTTTCCGCCCCACCACCTCTGTCTCTGCCATCACTCAGATCTCTTATCTCATTGCTCTTTGCAGGGCTCTCTGATCACTCCTCACCGCTTCATCTAGACTACACCTTATCTTTGTTCAACAAACCGTACTTACTTCTCTAGTGCCCGGGCCTCCTGGTACACTGCTCTCTCTACATCCAGCCTGGCACTTTTTCTCCATTGTCACTTGCTAATCTCATGTTTCCCTTAAGACTTGCCAGTGTTACCCAACATTCACCTGCTGTTTTCTAGCTTTCCCTCTGGAATCCCTCCATTATCCCTGGCTTTTCAGTGTACTTGTGTCCATCGCCCCCTGTAACTTCACAGCTACACCTGCCTGAGAGAGCATGTCCTCCTTGACCTGCGTCAACCGTTATATTGAACCACACTTTATTCCTCTCCATTACCCAGAGCTGTTGCCAAACATTCAGAAATTCCTGTGTATAATCATCTCTGCATTTCTTAGCAGCCTGATCTTGGAGTCTGTGTAGCTCTTGGTTTCATGTTCAGTATTGCTTTGGCTCAACTCTATAACCTACCATTTCAACCCTCTGCACAGTTGCTGGCACCTGGCGTGTCTTGACCTCTCTGAATCGGCTGGGTATTGTCTCACTATGAGGGTGGTCATATGATAGGCAGTCCCTGTAGCCCAAGGGGGAAAAAAAAAGCTTAGGTGGATTAAGTGAGCATTTATTATGCACAAGGCACTGTGCCAGCCACTTAATAAACAACATCTTAGTCAATCCTCTCAACGTCTAAGGACCCCAGGAAATCATATAACTTTATGAACACCATTGCAAGTTTAAGCTATTACTGGTTGTTATATTTATTTTCAGATAACCTTGCATGTGAACGCCTACCATAGTTGTTCTAAAACTCTTCATCTTAGAACTATTAATCCTCTTTTGTCTCTCAAATACTCTCCTGAATACAGAGCAGTTAGTTTTATATGTGAGAGATTCCTTTGTGAAGAACTTTCAAAATTCAGAACTCTCATTTGTCCTATGGGAGGGGGGGAAAGTGGGGTAGGGGGATGAGGGAAGCCTCCTTAGAGTACATAAATCTAGAAACATTGTAGCTTAGAGGTATTACAACTTCTTTGATCATGGAGCCATGTCACCAGATATTTTTTCCTATTATCTTTGTCCAGTTATATAATAAGTTTTGCCAACTTCAAGGTGAATCTGCTTTAATGTTGCTTTTAATTTTCTCAGTATGATCTCTAATATTTCAGAGTGCTGACTCTTAAATTAATTGCAGCTTGTGATTAAAAGAAAATGACCTCACTATTATGTGAGAAGAATTTCTTGTAATGAACTTCTCTTCTTGTTTCACATCTCCTTACCCTTTCTTATCCTCTCCCTCTCTCTCAATTCCCTGCCCCCCCTTTTTTATCACCAAGTATCCCATTTTCCTTCTCTCTTTAATTTTTACATAGCATATTTCTTTTCTACCTGCCCGTTATCTCCCCAACTCATGTATTCATTCCTCTGTGCAGGCAGACAACAAACATTTATGGAGCACTTGAAGTTTGGAGTGACTACCTGACTTCAAATATTGGCTTCCTCGCCTCTGAGCTTTGAGAACTTTAGCAAGCCCCTTAATCTCTATATGCCTCAGTTTCTTCATCTGTAAAACAGGAATAATAGTAATGTAACAGTAATAAATGAAAACATCTAAAATTCGTTGTGAACTTACTACATTCCAGTAAGATTTAAATAGCACTTTTTAAACGCATTTGTCTCCTAACACACTGTGATGTGGATACTGTTGTTAATCTCATAATTTACCTCTTGGGTTATATATTTTCATAATTTGCTCAATGTCACAAAGCCACCTAGCTCATCTGAGGGTTAAATGAGCTCATTCATGTGAAATGCATAGCAAAATGCCTGGTACAAAACAAAAGCTCAAAGACATTTAGCTATTACAATCACTATGCCATTATAAATATTCCCATTTCACTACCCAGTAAGTACTTACTGAATATTAGCTGTTATTATTACAGTGATGGGTAAAGCTCCATGCTAGGTGCCCTGAATGTAAAAGATATATAAAAAAATATAATAGTTACACTCAAGAAGCTTACAATATATTAAAGAACTTTACCAAGTCTTGCTTTCTCCTTCTATTTCCTTTTCTTCTTCTTATCTCCCCCTCCACCCCTTTTTCTTCTATTTCTTTCTCCTTGGGGAGAAGTAGAATAACACAGGACTTAAGAACACAGACTCGGGAGACAGGACGGCTGGCCTGCTTCACGTCTTGGTTCCTGCTGTTCCAGCTGGGTGACTGTTGACAGATTCACTTTGCCATGCCTCAGTATTTTCATCAATGAAATGGACCAAAATATGTCTACTTCACAGAGTTGTTGTAAACATTAAGCAAATTAATATATATATAAAGCCTAGAGAATAGTACCTGGATAGGGTAAACACAATAGAAGTGATAGCTAGTTTTCCTCCACCTTTACTTAATTAACTATAAGAACACATGTAGAGAGTTTTGTATATGCACTTTATTGATTACCATTGATTAATTGCATTAAGTATTTATGTTCCCTGTTTGCATTTTTAACATAGTTCTTGTTTAATATTTTACATTGTTTCCTTTTAAAAATTACTCAATTAAAATTATTTTAAACTCCTTACTATCATTTCCTGTAAAATAGTGGCTCACATTTTTTTTAAGTTCATTATTTCTGCTCTATGAGCTGTTACTTTGTATGCTTCTTTGATTATATTATCATATACTTGAACTCTTTCTCCTGCACATCTCATTGGAAATAGTTTCTGATTATCCTTTTAACATGTCTAGATCTGTTGATTTCATTCTGTTACTGATTCTTCACAATGTTTTAGGCACATTCTCTTGTTTGGCTAGTTCCATCTCTGAATATATGTTCACTGGCAAACTATGAATATACTCACTGTCAGTTTCATGACAGGATTGGGCAGAGTGATGATTTTCCTGTGTATGTGATTTGTATGTATTTACTGAGTGCTTGCTAGGCCTGGGGCCACAAAGATGAACAAGGTAGTTATTTGTCTCTTAAGTTACTCACTGTCTGGATGAAAGAGAAGCAGAAACATATCTCATTTGAATTGTATCATGGTTGGCACTATTTTGGGAGTGTAATCAAAATCTCAAGGGAACACCAAGAAGTTAATCAATCTCTTCCAGTCTAAAGTGACATCGCATTTGAGCAGGATCTTTTTGGATACAGAAGGTTAGCTTACTCAGTTAATGTGTAATAGGATTAGCGGGATGTCAAGTCTGATCATCGATATGTAGATTGTGGCTGGCCTAACCCTACTGTGTCTTTGCCAGAGAAGCAGGGTGGTGACGAGAGGTGTGTGTGGGGTGGTTGGGTGGGGGGAGGAGTACTGTATGGAATCAAAACCCTTTCCATATTTCCCAAAATAGGCACTTGCTCGTGGAAGGCCTTTTCTTAAGTGCTACACTGATATCAGCAATTCTTCAATTTATTTCTCAGGACTTCAGTGCTGACAAGAGCAGAAGCTCTGCTTAATTATAACTCTGTTAGAACTATTACTAAATTCTAATGCACCTGTATAGTCCTTTTGCCATAAAAATAATTTAAACTGCCAGGATTTGACCTTCTCATAGAATCAATTGGATTATTACCCAAGACCCCAATTTTCAGGCAAGCGTTTCACAGAATGGTCAGTGAACTACTTGAGCACCACCCCAGATAAACTGAATCATAAAATCCATGGAATTTTCATGCACAGTGATCTTTGAGAACCTGTATAGGAACCTGCAAAAAAAAAAAAAAATGGAGGCCAGTGAGCTTTAACAGCCTTACACTTAATTTGGCAAAGTGTATGAGAAAAAAGTAGATCTTAGTACCCTAATATGCCTTCAAAGAACCAGAACTATATTTACTATATAGTATTAAACATAAGCAGAGTTATCCTTTTCTTACTATTTGCTTGGAACTACCAAATTAAAACATCAAACCTATTAGGGAATATGAAATAACCAAGTTATCAATTCATTGCTTCATACAAGTAAATAACTCTATAAACATTTTATTTTCAACCAACATCACAGAATGCATGACACTGAATCATTAATGATTACAATTACTGCAACTTATCTCTGTAATTGGTGAACAATGTATTTTTTAAAAACATGACATCTGACTTCTGAATACTTGCTACATTTTGCATCCCTTTGACTTCATTTACCTGGAATATCTCCTCCCTTTCTGACCCTAAATATATCTCCTCCCTCTCCTACCCTAAACTGGCCCATCTTGCAAAATCCATCTCATGGTCTTCATGATCTTTCTCTCTGCTGGGGTAGAGGGTGGGGAGCCCTGTGGCAGTACTAGTTCATACAGTTGGCTTAGTAATGAATCTAATACTATTTTGTGGCAAGTTTTTCTGCATTTCTTGTAAACTGCTGTTTACAGTCTTGTTTCAAACATTTTACCAGTTCATATGTCCCTAACTAGCTGACTGCCTCTTTATATCCCCAGTAGAGCCCAGCACAGTGTCTGAAACACAATAGGTATTTGGTAAATATTTATTGATTTGAGCTGTAATCAATTTTAGTGGGTTAAGGAGGAAAGAAAAATCATGCCACAGATTGCTTGAAAACAACTAAAGACAAGGTTAAAGGCCACTGAGTTAGGATTGCTACTATAACAATCTTTTATACCTAGAGGAAACCCCTATAGGGTAATAGAATTAAAGGAATGCATTTCTCCCTCCCTTCCAAAACCTTTAGAAATATAGGCACTCAGACTTAGAAAAGTTACTTTTTATTAATGCATTTATTATCTGTGTATACATATGTAAATATACATTTATATATGTGTACATCTACACACACACATATATATACACACGCACACACACATATACACATGTGAAATTATAGTAGCTTTTAATAGTGGGGAGAGGATCTAATTTACTTTATTCTTGGGTTTTGCAGCTTAGATTGGAAAATTTCCAAAGCACTTACAGAGCTCTGCTGCCTTAAACAGGCTACCCTGCCATATGGCAGTTTTACTGTGGTGGTTTAGTTATAATTGATTTGTATTAGATTATGCTGATATACTTGGTAGTCCATTAACAAAGTGACTAAGATAGGTTTTTGACTACTGAATATGCTCCTGTATAAAATCTAAGATTTTGGTTTCTGGTTTTCAATTTTAGTCTTTGTTTGTGTATTTTATATCTAAATGTCATATGCTAGGGGAGAATGTCGTACAATGGACATATATTTGAAGTCACTTTGCTTTCAGGTTGACAAATGTTATTACGGTGACAGTCTTCGGTCTCCCGTCCAGCATTCAGCAACCACTAGTTCTCAATTACTCATGTTGACAAGGGTCAGGAAGCGTGTAAATCCACTGTGAATTAAGTAACATAATGTCAACAGACAGTTTAAAATGGTATCACCATTTCTTAACTGTGATGCTAATGAAAAACGGAAGGAGATTTTGTTTTTTCTCCTTTTCTCACTTTTCCCTTTCTCTTCCTATCTCTTTATAATATTGCTGATAAGTAAAAAAAAATGACCAAGAAGCCACGAGCACAAAATTCATAAACCCTTCAATAGTAACAAAAATTTAATAAGGAGAATTCTATAGAAAATTTACAGTTTGTCTTTTTATAATCTAATTTTTAATAAATCATTAACTATTATCTATTAGCTAATATGCAATTATACTATAATTTGCAACCCTAATAGGTGAATATTTAAAATCAAGGTGATTAAAACAATCTTATGATTAGTTAACTGTAGAAATGATCATGTGGGAGAGTATGGCTTTAAAAACATCTATCCTAGATGGATACTCCTTTTCTCAGTTCAAGCAGAAATGCTTCAGCTGCTGCTTTTTTTGTGTGTGTGTGTGACAGCTTCCCAGTTTATTGCCCTCAGGAAAACCTACCTCTTGAGCCTGTGGGGCTCTTGGAAGCACCTCATTTTGTGATTCAGTAATACGTACCCATACAGTAAAAAAAAAAAAATCCATATAAGCAAATAAAATGCAGATTTAATACAAAGTTCCTGATTTATTGAAAAACATTGGCTAAAAGTACTTCATTTCTTTTACTGCTACAATAAAATGATTTTACAGTTAGTAACGTATAACTTCCAGGAGTGACAAATTTGGTACTTAAAAAATATTTAGGTAAAAAAAAAATCCTGTCACTTCTACTAAGTCATTTTTAGAGCCTAATCATTTTAATTCTTTCCTCTTTCTAATTTTATAACCAGAAGACAACCCTTTCCAGGGAAAATCCCTAACCCCTTGTGAAGAACCCTCTTGCTTCTCATTGTTATGATCCTCAACCAATTATTAGTGAAGTTATGATTGACCTGGAAATTAAGAAACACTTGGGTACTCCTTCTTGGTACTCTGTGCACATAATAAATAAACACCATCAATTTTAAACAGCTCAGATGTACAAGTTTAACTCAAAACCTTTGCTTGTTAGCAGAGATAAATTGTTTGAACTGCTCAGTGGTTGTGATTTGCTAATAAAATACTGTCCAGTCACAATACTACAGCCATAGGAAATTTGCAGGTGCCAAAAAATATAAGCTGAAGAAGAAACTGGACTGCATTTAAGATAATCTTGGACATGGTTAAAAATTTCAATGTGAATGTGAAAATCATTATTAATATTGTATCTTGAAGTCATTAGTGAATAGTTTTTCACATAAATCAATGGTGAAGCAAAATTCTTCAGCCACTGTTAAACTGTTAACAGCAAAACTTTTACCAGTTGGCTTGTTGATTTAGAGAAATGTGTCATCATGCAAGGCAGCTTTCAGTTTTCACATTTAATTTTAGAATTTATTTTAAGAAATCAGGATTTTCTGAAAGTGAACCTTGAAAGGACAGATTTAAGAAAAATAGTGCTCAAAATGAGGTATGTGTCATAAAATACATATGTGACTATAAAACAGATTCCCAGATCTACAGTCAGAATTTTGTGGAATGACTTGGAGATCTCGGTATTTTTTGAAACTCTTTGCACAATTGTGACATGTACCTGAGTCAGAAGCATCTGTCAAATATTTATTCTGGATAATACCATGTATACTATCTTGCAGAGCAAATTTGACTTTTAGTTGCTCTTAAAATGGTTCTCTTCAGGCCCCTTTGATTACCTCCCGACCCCTGCCCCGTACTCCTCGAGAGGGTGTCCTCTCACAGAACTTACTGTCCTTTAGGTTAATGTTTCGGACACTTTCCTCTCTTACCCTGACTGGAAATACTGTGGGATGGGAACCTCATCTACCATGCTTCCCATATTATTACTAGTGATTAGCAGAATTTGGTCCATAATAAGCAATTGATAAATATTTATTGAGTGAATGTATAACTTAACATTGCTTTTTTTTGCACTTAAAATATGCCTTTTAAAATTAGCATGTTCAAATAGTGATTTGGGTAAAGAAAGAGGTAGGTTGGGGGTAGGGGGAGCTGGTGGGTGACTGGGGAGATGGTCAGTGTAAGCAGTATGGCTTTCACATGTGAGTCCCAGCACACGCTCTGCATTTGCATTCAGTCTTGAAATATGCCACAAGTCGATTAAGAACTGAAGACTGCAAATGTGTACAAACTCTCCATTTGGTCTTCATTTGTTCTCACAGCTATACAGTTGTATTTTTTACTCTATTCGGAAAATCTGGAAAATTTTATTTGTAATAAAAACATATTTCAGTGACAGTGGTAAAAAATGTTCTTGGACATGGTATATATTCAGTTGGTAGTTGATTTTTCAAAAATTTAGCATATTGGATAACATGCATTTAATATTGGACTATAGTGAAATAATTTCAGCCAGCTGATTTCCTTCTGATGACCACCATATGGGGAGGGAATTGAAGGCTGTCCAGCAGAAGATTACCAAGTTAAACAGTATTTTGTGAGTAGGCAAAGCAAACAGTTTTTACAGAGGCACACATGATTTTCTAAAACTTTTTCCTATGACATGGCTATTAGTAATTATCTTGAAAAGCATAGCATAGCAAATTTATGTATATTTATATTTATATAGGTAGTGGCTTCCCCATCCTACCAATGTGGAGACGTGGGTCCAAATAATTTACATGCCTCTCTCAAAGTTATGTAACTGGTCAGTGGCAGATCTGGGGCTAGAAAGTAGGTCTCTTATTTAAAGTCCTTCCATCACACCTTTCGTCTTCGAGGTTTTCTGTGTGTGTTTTCATTCAGGATTAGGGGTTATATTCATCAGTTCTATCTTTTGCGCACAATGTACTTACCTCAGTGATAAGAATTGTTTAATTTTGGCTCCAGAGGAAATGAATTCTTTCAAGAATAAGAACACAGAATTCTGATCCAAATTTGCAAAGCAACAGTGAGTCATTTGACATAACTCTAATACATTGTTTTCCTAATTAGACATCTTCCATTTAAATGCTGTGGAACCTGGGATTTGGTGTTTAGCACACCTCACTTTGAGTGTCAGCATTCAGACCCTGTCCTCCCTAGCGGTGTGGTGTTGTATAATTTCTTTGGCTTCTCTAGTGTAATGTGTTTTCATTATAATAGAAAATATCAGGAACAACTGATCTAAAGATCACATGATAATGCATGTTGAACTGCCTGTGTAAACTGTACTGTAAAAATACCATGCAGGTATTGTTTTAAAAATGTAAGTGTCTACTTACCCACCTTAATTTATAAGAATGGAATGTGTCAAAGGACGTATTGTTCTCTACTCTTCTTGTGACCTGATGGTGCTCTGCCCACGCCTGTAGGTGCCAGAGCCAAGGGCAGCTAAGATAACACACCTCCGGGAGGTCCTGGTTCCCAGTGGGAATTATCAGGGTGGGCTGGGAGCAGGGTTCTGTCACCCACTCTTGTAGTTTGAAGCTTCTTGATGACATAGAACTTTCTACTTTCATGAGATTTGAGGTAAATAAGAGTCTTAGAATTAGAAAGCACTTTTAGAGACAATAATAATTAGGTTCCCAAGCCTTATTCTGTGAATATTAATTCTATGATGTAGAAAGGTGCCTGGAAATCTACATCTTTAAAAACTGCTTCCTCCTTACACCAGCCCAGGTGATGCTACTGACCACAGCTTAGGTATGGAAGCACTGCCTTCAGGAAATGACCTTCAAATTCCAGATCAGGTTATTCCACTTTCCTGCTCCTCCTCTGGCTGAGATTTTCCTGGAGCTCAACTGAAGCATATCCTCAGTTTCATCAACCAAAACATTTTCCTGAGAATGGAGAAGGAACCAAAGATAATGCATGCATTCCTTTTCTCTTTTCTAATCTTCATAATTCTGTAATATGTATTCTACAAAACTGTGGAAACTGGAAAGGTTTTTGACAAAAAGTACAACTTTCCCATTTCAGTGTTCTTCTCAGAGACCATAAAAATCTTAAATTTTGTGTCATGCTTTTAGCTGATGTGCTAATAGTGAAATCTCTTATTTGCTTTGTCTTACTCTCAGGTTAATGTTACATTGGCTCAATTTTAAGATGCTCAGAGTCTATCTTTAAGATATCTTTAAAATTCAGATTGAGGTAGAAACTAGTGTGGGAAAGCTAATAAAGGACATGGACAGGTGTTCCATTTTGTGTTATTGTCTTACATATGTATTTAAAAAGTTGGTATTTAAATTTTTCCCAGTAGGTCTTACATTTTTTTGAGACAATAAAATCCTTGAGGGCAGGTGTGTTTTTAAAAATACGGATGTTCTGGATCCTAATTCTGTGCCTTGTACATAGAAGATTATGACCAAAAATGTATTCATTCTTTTAAACCATATAAAAAATATGGTAATTTCTATAATTAGTTTTAAGGTAAATGTTACTTGGTTCAAGCATGTGTGGCCCGTGAGATATTTAATGCTAGCATTTTGAAGTGCAGTGATTTAGAATCAGTTTTTACATACAAGGAGGGAACTGTCAGAAGAACTTGTTGCATTTCTCTTTGCACTTTATTGGCTCCATTGTTACTGGAAATAAAAGAATGTTTCATACTTCCTGAAGCAAAAGCCATTAGAAGCTTATTTGTCTGAGAGAATCAACAACATTGCTTTTTTCCAATGAAGATAGTTTTGTGAAACATGTTTACAAAACCATGCCTGCCTGCTTGGTGGGTTGTTTTTGGAATGATAGCTAGTACTTAGCCAGTCCTCTAATGTAAAATGCAACCCATTTCCCTGTACATCAGGTATCTTGATGATTTTAGTCTCACTCTGTTTCAAAGTTGCTTTTACTACAGTGTATAAATCAAGGACACCATCATGTTGGTGAATCACCTGAACTCCCTGTTGAGCATCAAATAGTGTGGTAGGTAACCACCAGCTGTAAGCTCAATTATTACCATAATGATCTTTGAGAGTGGATGATTATGGTAATACATTGTTTTCTTGTCAGTGGCTTTTCTCATAGGTAGCGGCTCATAGCTTCATTTGACTAATGTGAATTTTAAATTCTGTTTCATGGTTTGCAGGCTAGCAAGGTCAACTCTGTATCTTACATTTAGCTCCCTGAACTGCTTGGTGATTGAAAGAAAAGAGCAGTATTTATCCAGAGAACAATGATACCTTATCTAATTCACCACTTCTTTCTTCCTTTCAGAATCATTTCATCTTCCTGTGTCTGCCTTCACGCACCTCTCTTCCACGTACATGGCAGTTTATTTCACTTGCACAACTCCACACCTACTAATATAACTAAGCCATCTCAGGTATTACACCCGTGTCGCTGTAGATCACAGGTCCACAGTTGCCTCAGAGAAAGTAAATTCTGTGGGATGCAATTTATTTGTTCTTTTTATTTGAGTCTCTAACTAGGCTTTTATTTTATTCTTTAATCACCATGTATTTATTGAACTCATACAGTGGGTATATACTAAACATTCTAGTACTAGACTAGAATGTAAAATTAATTTTTAAAAAGGCTTATTTTGCAAAAGTTGAAAAGATTCCTTTGTAGGAAGAAATATTTTTATACATGCTTCCTGAATTAATGAATGATGACACCATGGGATTACATTCCCCAAAAGTCCAGGTCAGAAAATGAATGTTTTCGCTTTATGTATTTTGAGGCTATGCCTTTAAGTAGGTACAAGTTAATCTTAATTTCCTAATGAAGTTATTACTTAAGTAATTAGTTAATTACTGTCATTATCCTTAATAATAACTTTCTTTGCCATAACTCTATTTACTCTGATGCAGTGTTTTTCTTGTACACTTACTCTATCCCTTGACCTTTTTTAAAGAAATAGGATTTAATTTTTAGAGCAGTTTGGTAACTAAAAAACAAGCTGCTAAAAACATCTACCGTAGATTGAATGTATGCATCTCCCTCAAATTCATATGTTGAGGTGGTAACCCCCAGTATTAGGATGTTGGCCTTTGGGATGAGATCAGGTCGTGAGTGAAGGGCTTTCATGATTGGGATTAGTGCCCCTATGGATGACCCCAGGGAGCTAACTTGCCCCTTTTGCCATGTGAGGCTAAGGTGAGAAGAAGGCCGGCCATCAATGAGGAAGTGGAATCTCACCAGGCATAAATCTGCCGGTGCCTTGATCTTAGATTTCCCAGCTTCCAGAACTGAGGGAAATAAATGTTTGGTGTTCATAAGCCGCTAATTTATGGTATGTTGTTAGAGCAGCCTGAACAAACTAAGACAATATCCATGTACAGGTTTTTGTGTGGACATAAATTTTACCTTTGTGTGAATACCAGGGAGTGCCATTCCTGGATCATATGCTAAGAGTGTGTTTAGTTTTGTAAGAACCTGCCCAACTTTCTTCCAAAGTAGCTGTATCATTTTGCATTCCAAGTAACAATGAATGAGAGTCCCCATTGCTCCACGTCCTCAACAACATTTGGTGTTTTCAGTGTTTCAGACTTTGGCCATTCTAATAGGTGTGTAGTAGTATATCATTGCTTTAATTTGTATTTCCCTGATGACGTATATGTGCTGTTTGTCATCTGTATATCTTCTCTGATAGGATGTCTGTGATAGGTCTTTGGCTGTTTTCTAATCAGGTGGTTTATTTTCATATTGTTGAATTTTAAGAGTTCTTCCTAAACTTGGGATAACAGTCCTATATCAGGTATGTTTCTTGCAAATATTTTCTCTAAGTCTATGGCATGTCTTTCCATTCTCTTGACATAATCTTTCACAGAGCAGACATTTTTAATTTTAGTGATTCATTTATCTTTAAATTTTCTTATTTTAGAAGTGCCTGCTCAATATAGCATATAGGCAGATTTTTTTAAAAATTTAGACACAGAGTCTTTATATATTAAGTGAATATTTCTTCTGTTTGAATTTGTGATTATAGATCAACTTCTATTTATTTCTACCGTATAACTTTGCACATTATAAATTACTTGATTCTTTTTTACCATCTTCTCAACTTTCTTGATCAAGTTCTTAAAAATTCCTTTTTTTCCTTTACTAACTTGGGAAATAATATTTATTTGTATTTTTCAGTGGTCTCCTTTAAATATTTATCTTAATACTTCACACAACAACAAAACCTATTATTAATTGACACCTATATCCTTCTTCCAAATAATGCAAAGACTTCAGAGTCATTTAATCTCCACTCTCTTCTTTTACGTGATCTTGTTTTCTAGTATTTTAGAAATGTACTATTACTGAGTTATATATGAAGTTTTTATGTATGTGTATTCTGCTTATTGACCTGTGTTCTCTGTCCATTATTGCTTTTTGCCTGTTACTCCTTCAATTCCTTATTCCTGAGAGATATCTCTAGTTCCCTCTGTGAGCTGTAAGCATTCAGTTCCATCAAGCTAAAAAAAAAAATTTTTTTTTTGGCTTTCACTATTGAATAATGCATAGGCTATATTAAAGTTTATGCTGACAGCTAATTTCTTACAGAATTTGAAGATATTATTCCATTATTTTCTGGCTTCTTTTCTCTCAAGTAGAAAGATTGTCAGATTCTCATTCCTTTGTAGCTCATCTGTTTTTTTCTCTTTGGTTACTTTTTAATCTTCTTTTTGACTTTGATGTTCTGCAGTTTCACATGATCCGTCGAGGTGTGGCTTTATTTTTTTACCTTCTGTGCTATGTTTTACAATTACGATGATTCATTTATCAATTCCTGAAAATTTGTACTATCATTTTTTTCAAGGATTTATTTTCCTCTATTCTCTCTCTTCTCTTTTCTTGAAACTTGTTAGGGATTTGAACTATTTATTCTGTTCTCCATGTATTTTTATAATTACTTTTTTTACTAGTTTTCTCCTCTGAATTCCAATCAGGTTTAATTTTCCCCTGAGATTTTAATTTAAATTTAACTCATTTCTAAAAATACATTTTTTTCCCAAATCTGACCATTGTTTTAATAGTGATTTAATAGTATGGAGTTTTTGATTCTTTTACATAATTAATTATTTTAAGTATATTTAGCATGTATCTAATAGGTCTAATAAATTTCCTCAGCCATAAAAGGAGATAATTATACCTATTCACTGAGTTACTATACTCATTAAATGAGTGATTTCATGAAATGCCCTTTAAACAGTACCTACCACATAGTAATTCCTCAATAAATACTGATCACTATTATTATTGTCATAATCACCAGCAATTGTTGGGGGCTCAATCCTGTTCTATTGTTAATCTGATGAATCTATGTCTTTATCTGCCCATTTCCTATTTTGGATTGTGGGCTTATTTTAAGGGACTTCATCTTATGTGGAAATCCTGGGTGGTTTGGGAATACATCTTTCCAGAAGAGTTTTTATATTGTCTTCTGTCAGCTGCCTTAGGGATATTACCAGCCTGTGCTGTTTGGGTCCTGATTTATCAGAGGTGGTTGGAGTTCTCAGAGATAAGATTGTATAAATTCTAGCCCTAAACCCTCATGAAGGCATGCTGATTGACCAATGCTGATACATACTCAGGAATATATATACGTGTGTGTGTGTGTGTATTATATTGATATATATTATATAATTTATATATTATAATTTATTTATAAATACATATATTATATGTATGTGAATGTAATTACCACCTAAAGCCCAGGTCAAGACAAACAGGCTTCCCGAGTAACTTCATAATATATTGGTAAGTTTAGCCCATAGGAGAGCCTGGCTTCATGAAACAGCCTCAGTTCCCATTCCCCTTTTCATGTGTGCCCTACACAAAGAGTTGTTGATCATATGTGGCCACAAAAGTCCAGGGTAGCAAAGCACATCACCTGGCAGTCTCCCTACAGGCAGTGCTATCTTTGGTCCAGAGGTAATCGCAAAATTTTTGATTTTGAGAATGAGAATAGAAAAGTCAGATGTGCATTTGAGAAAGATCACCATTAGAGCCAAGTTGTGATGGAGTGTAGGTCTGGACTGTATAATTTAGGAGACTAAAACAGTAATCCTGGTAAAAAAGTGATGAGACCTTGGAGCAAGGCAGGAAAAGCAGAGATTGAAGAGACAGGAGCAACTGAAACTTTATGAGAAGCCTCAGGACTTTGTTAAAGATTTTGAAAACAATGAAAACAGAAGAGAATATTGAGTAAGAAAATGTGGATTATGGAGAGAAAAGGACCCTGTTGGACTCTGATATTTAAGGGAGGATCAGGGTAAGAGGATCCAGCCAAATAGAGAAGTGTCTGTCAGAATGACAGGAGGAAAACTAGGAGAGGAAGTGATTTAAACTTCTTTTCATAAAAATTTAAGGCATTACCGGTGAATTATAACTTATGCTGACCATCTGTTTGACTCATGTGGTCTGATTTAGATACCGGAGCAAGTTCAGTAACACAGAGATCCATCACCTCAGCTTTGGGTGATTCACATGAAAAGCTGGCCAGGAATGAGAAAATGGAGGCATCTTTTTAAAAGCTTTTCAGAAATGGATCTTTCTGATTGTCATTTTTCCTTCTGCCTGACTCTTAATCCTACTTTCAGAATTGAGAAGACGATAATCTCCTAAGAAGTCACTTGAACCTTATGGGATGGGCCCTACTGCTCAGAAAACACGTTACTGATGTCTAGTCCTAATAGTTCAGTCTTGCTATTGAGAGATAATGTGTAACTTTTCTGAATGACTAATTTTTTAACTTAACTGGTAAAATGTACTTAAAAGAAGTTGCCTTATTTGTATGTGGTGGGGCGGGGGGGTGGTTAATTAATCTGGTTTAACAAAAGAGTCTTGAATTTTTTTCTTCCAGCAGTTTGGAGAGTTGAAACATTTTTGCTCTTGGAACACTGTTCCTGATAATGTCTTGATAGCTGTTTTTCTAATACATTTGGTTATATTTTGAGAAGTAGAGGAATATCTTAGTCTGTTGAGCTGCTATAGCAAAATACCATAGACGGAGTGGCTTTTAAATAATGAAATCTGTTGCTCATGGTTCTGGAGGCTGGAAGTCCAGTATCAGGGTGCTGGTTTGCTTGGTGAGGACTCTCATGGAGTTGTAGACTTCTCATGTGTCCTCACATAGTGGAAGGGGCTGGGGAGCTCTGTGGGGTTTCTTTTATAAGAACGCTAATCCCATTCACTATGACTCCACTCTCACAACCATATTACCTCCTCAAAGCCCTACCTACTAAATAAATACCATCACCTTTGAGAGGTAGGATTTCAAAATACGAATTTTGAGGAGACACAAATATTAAGAATATAGCAAGGAAGGAACATAAGTTTTTTAAGCTTAAGTCAGGATCCTCCTTTGCTAGCAACTCCAAACTGCCAGGAAAAAAAAATTACTGAAACTTACACCCCATTACTAATAACTTTTTGAACTGAGTTGAGTGAGTGCATGGTGATGTAGAAAAATTTCAGGCTCAGGGTAATGACACATAATGACAAAGCTCACAAGAGACTGATGTACATAGTCCAATGCCAGTTCATTTATTTTCAGTCTCTGTCAGATGGACCAGAGATACATGTTAGACTTTCCACCATATTTTCTGTCTGTAAGCAAGCTATATGGAAAGCCAAATTATTAGAAGGATTCAAAGCAAGCCTGTGATCTCAGGTGTCAGGCTACATAATGCTAAAAGTTAATTGAATTAGCTTTTGAGAATCTTCCTTGTCTATCTTCATAATTGGATGCCTGCCAGATGAAGTTCCCATGATACCTTTTCAGATACCTCTTCTCTTGTTTTGTTTTGTTTTTGTGTTTCCACAGCTAACTCACTTTCTAAGCAGAATTTTAAAAATTTATAAGCAATGTGTTATATTGTTCATTTAAATGTTCATTTATAAATTGTCTGACTTCGTCACTAGAGTCAGCATCTTGATTCTCTAGAAGAGGGATCAGAGAAAGTGTTTTCGGTGAAGGGCCAAGTAATAAATATAAATCCTGCCATTGCTGTATATAAAACCAAGACCATTTGCAAATGAACGGACATGGCTCTACCCTAGACAACTGTACAAAGTACATGGTGGGCCAGATTTTACGAACCACTGCTCTAGAACAGTACCTGGCACATAGTAGTACATAGAAAAACTAAAAACAAATAAAATGTCTGGAATAAATGAAATGAATCAAGATATTGTTATCATTTTTCTTATTTTTCTATTATTAATATACAACTACATGAGCAACATTATGCTTACTAGACGCCCCCATTATCAAGTCCCCACCACATACCCCATTGCAGTCACTGTCTATCAGCGTAGTAAGATGTTATAGAATCACTGCTTGTCTTCTTTGTGTTATACTGCCTTCCCATATCCCCCCACCTCACATCCACCTCCACTACAGTATGTGTGCTAATTCTAATAGCCCTTTTTCCCCCTTATCCCTCCCTTCCCACCCATCTTCCCCAGTCCCTTTCCCTTTGGTAACTATTAGTTCATTCGTGGGTTCTGTGAGTCTGCTGCTGTTTTGTTCCTTCAGTTTTTTCTTTATTCTTATACTCCACAGATGAGTGAAATCATCTGATACTTGTCTTTCTCCCTCTGGCTTATTTCACTGAGCATAATACCCTCTAGCTCCATCCATGTTGTTGCAAATGGTAGGATTTGATTTCTTCTTATGGATGAATAATATTCCCTTGTGTATATATACCACATCTTCTTTATCCATTCATCTACTGATGGACACTTAGGTTGCTTCCATTTCTTGGCTATTGTAAATAGGGCTGCAATAAACATAGCGGTGCATATGTCTTTTTCAAACTGGGCCGCTGCACTTTTAGGGTAAATTCCTAGGAGTGGAATTCCTGGGTCAAATGGTATTTCTATTTTGAGTTTTCTGAGGAACCTCCATACTGCTTTCCACAATGGTTGTACTAATTTACATTCCCACCAGCAGTGTAGGAGGGTTCCGTGTTCTCCACATCCTCGTGAACATTTGTTGTTGTTTGTCTTTTGGATGTTGGCCATCCTTACTGGTGTGAGGTGATATCTCATTGTGGTTTTAATCTGCATTTCTCTGATGATTAACGATGTGGAGCATCTTTTCCTTTGCCTGTTGGCCATCTGAATTTCTTCTTTGGAGAAGTGTCTATGCAGCTCCTCTGCCCATTTTTTAATTGGATTATTTGCATTTTGTTTGTTGAGGTGCATGAGCTCTTTATATCTTTTGGATGTCAACCCCTTACTGGATATGTCATTTATGAATATATTCTCCCATACTGTAGGATGTCTTTTTGTTCTACTGATGGTGTCCTTTGCTGTACAGAAGCTTTTCAGCTTGATATAGTCCCACTTGTTCATTTTTGCTTTTGTTTCCCTTGCCCGGGGAGATATGTTCATGAAGAAGTCGCTCATGTTTATGTCCAAGAAATTTTTGCCTATGTTTTTTTCTAAGAGTTTTATGGTTTCATGACTTACATTCAGGTCTTTGATCCATTTTGAGTTTAGTTTTGTGTATGGGGTTAGACAGTAATCCAGTTTCATTCTCTTACATGTAGCTGTCCAGTTTTGCCAACACCAGCTGTTGAAGAGGCTGTCATTTCCTCATTGTATATCCATGGCTCCTTTATCGTATATTAATTGACCATATATGCTTGGGTTCATATCTGGGCTCTCTATTCTGTTCCATTGCTCTATGGGTCTCTTTTTGTGCCAGTGTCAAATTGTCTTGATTACTGTGGCTTTGTAGCAGAGCTTGAACTCAGGGAGCATAATTCCCCCTGCTTTATTCTTCCTTCTCAGGATTGCTTTGGCTATTCGGGGTCTTTTGTGGTTCCATATGAATTTTAGAACTATTTGCTCTAGTTCATTGAAGAGTGCTGTAGGTATTTTGATAGGGATTGCATTGAATCTGTAGATTGCTTTAGGCAGGATGGCCATTTTGACAATATTAATTCTTACTATACAAGAGCATGGGATGAATTTCCATTTGTTAGTGTCCTCTTTAATTTCTCTTAAGAGTGTCTTGTAGTTTTCCGGGTATAGGTCTTTCACTTCCTTGGTTAGGTTTATTCCTAAGTATTTCATTCTTTTTGAAGCTTTTGTGAATGGCATTGTTTTCCTGATTTCTCTTTCTGCTAGTTCATCGTTAGTATATAGGAATGCAACAGATTTCTGTGTATTAATTTGGTATCCTGCAACTTTGGTGAATTCAGATATTAGATCTAATAGTTTTGGAGTGGATTCTTTAGGGTTTTTATGTACAATATCATGTCATCTGCAAACAGGGACAGTTTAACTTCTTCCTTACCAATCTGGATGCCTTTTATTTCTTTGTGTTGTCTGATTCCTGTGGCTAGGACCTCCAGAACTATGTTGAATAAAAGTGGGGAGAGTGGGCATCCCTGTCTTGTTCCTGATCTAAAAGGAAAAGCTTTCAGCTTCTCACTGTTAAGTATGATGTTTGCTATGGGTTTGTTATATATAGTCTCTATTATGTAGACATAATTGCCCTCTATACCCATTTTGTTGAGAGTTTTTATCATGAATGGATGTTCAATTTTGTCAAATGCTTTTTCATCATCTATGTAGATGATCATGTGGTTTTGCCCTTCTTTTTGGTGATGTAGTGGATGATGCTGATGGATTTTCAAATGTTGTACCATCCATGCATCCCTGGGATGAATCCCACTTGATCATGATGGATGATATTTTTTATGTGTTTTTGAATTTGCTTTACTAATATTTTGTTAAGTATTTTTGCATCTAAGTTAATCAGGAATATTGGTCTTTAATTTTCTTTTTTTGTGGTGTCTTTGCCTGGTTTTGGTATTAGAGTGATGTTGGCCTCGTAGAATGAGTTTGGGAATATTCCTCCCTCTTCTACTTTTGGAAAACTTTAGTGAGGATGTGTATTGCGTCTTCACTAAATGTTTGATAAATTTCAGCAGTTAAACCATCTTGTCCATGGGTTTTGTTCTTAGGTAGTGTTTTTGATTACCAGTTCAGTTTCTTTGCTGGTAATTGGTCTATTCAGATTTTCTGTTTCTTCCTGGGTCAGCCTTGAAAGGTTGTATTTTTCTAGAAAGTTGTCCATTTCTTCTAGGTTATTCGGTTTGTTACCATATAATTTTTCATAGTATTCTCTCATAATTTTTTGTATTTCTGTGGTGTCCATAGCGATTTTTCCTTTCTCATTTCTGATTCTGTTTATGTGTGTAGACTCTTTTATTCTTGATAAGTCTGGCTAGGGGTTTATCTATTTTATTTTCTTGAAGAACCAGATCTTGGTTTCATTGATTCTTTCTATTGTTTTATTCTTCTCAATTTTATTTATTTCTGCTTTAATCTTTATTATGTCTCTCCTTCTACTGACTTTGGCCCTCATTTGTTCTTCCTTTTCTATTTTCATTAATTGTGAGTTTAGACTGTTCGTTTGGGATTGGTCTTATTTCCTGAGGTAGGCCTGTATTGCAATATATTTCCCTCTTAGCACAGCCTCTGCTGCTTCCCACAGATTTTGTGGTGTTGAATTATTGTTTTCATTTGTCTCCATATATTGCTTCATTTCTGTTTTTACTTAGTCATTGATTTATTGATTATTTAGGAGCATGTTATTAAGCCTCCATGTGTTAGTGGGCTTTTTCATTTTCTTTGTGGATTTATTTCTAATTTCATGGCTTTCTGATCTGAGAAGCTGGTTTGGTACAATTTCAATCTTTTTGAATTTACTGAGGCTCTTTTTGTGGCCAGTATATGATCTCTTCTTGAAAATGTTCTATGTGCACTTGAGAAGAATGTGTATCCTGTTTCTTTTGGATGGAGTGTTCCGTAGATGTCCGTTAGGTCCATCTGTTCTAACACATTTTTCAGTGCCTCTGTCCCTTTATTTATTTTCTATCTGCTTGATGTGTCCTTTCAAGTGAGTGGTGTGTTGAAGTTTCCCAAAATGAATGCATTGCATTCTGTTTCCCCCTTTAATTCTGTTAGTATTTGTTTCACATATGTAAGTGATAGTGTGTTGGGTGCATAGATGTTTATAATAGTTATATCCTCTTGTTGGACTGACCCGTTTATCATGATGTAATGTCCTTCTTTGTCTCTTGTGACTTTCTTTGTTTTGAAGTCTATTTTGTCTGATACAAGCACTGCAACTCCTGCTTTTTTCTCACTATTAGTTGCATGAAATATCTTTTCCATCCCTTTACTGTCATTCTGTGTATGTCTTTGGGTCTGAACTGAGTCTCTTGTAGACAGCATATAGATTTGTTTTGTTTTTTTGTCCATTCAGTAACTCTATGTCTTTTTTTGGTGCTTTCAGACCATTTACATTTCTGGTGATTATCGATAGGTATGTACTTCTTGCCATTGCAGGCTTTAGATTCGTGGTTACCAAAGGTTCAAGGGTAATTCCCTTACTATCTAACAGTCTAATTTAACTTTCTTCGAATACTATTACAAACAAAACCTAAAGGTTCTTTTTTATTCCCTCCTTTTTCTTCCTCCTTCATTCTTTGTATGTTATGTATCATATTCTGTACTCTTTGTCTTCCCTTGAGTGACATCTATTTAACCTTAGGAATACTTCCATCTGTAGGAGTCCCTCCAAAATGCACTGTGGAGGTGGTTTGTGGGAGGTGAATTCTCTCAGCTTTTGCTTATCTGAAAATTGTTTAATCTCTCCTTCAAATTTAAATGATAACCTTACCGGGTAGAGTATTCTTGGTTCCAGGCCCTTCTGCTTCATTGCATTAAATATATCATGCCACTCCCTTCTGGCCTGTAAGGTTTCTGCTCAGAAGTCTGATGATAGCCTGATGGGTTTTCCTTTGTATGTGATCTTTTTTCTCTCTCTAGCTACTTTTAAAAGTCTGTCTTTATCCTTGATCTTTGCCAATTTAATTATTATATGTCTTGATGTTGTCTTCCTTGGGTCCCTTGTGTTGGGAGATCTGTGCACCTCCATGGCTTGAGAGACTATCTCCTTCCCCAGATTGGGGATGTTTTCAGCAATTACCTTCTCAATGACACTTTCTATCCCTTTTTCTCTCTCTCTTCTGGTACCCCTATAATGCAAATATTGTTCCATTTGGATTGGTCACACGGTTTTCTCAATATTCTTTCATTCTTAGAGATCCTGTTTTCTCTCTGTGCCTCAGCTTCTTTTTATTCCTCTTGTCTAATTTCTGTTCCACTTACTGTCTCTTCTACTACATCTAATCTGCTTTTAAATCTCTCCATTGTATATTTCATTTCAGATATGGAATTTCTTAATGATTGAATCTCCAACTTAAATTTTTTCCTGAGTTTTTAAATATTTTTTCTGTACCTCCATAAGCATGTTTAAAATTTTTATTTTGAACTCTCTTTCAGGAAGATTGGTGACTTCTGTTCCATTTGGCCCTGTTTCTGGGGTTTGTGAGAGTTTGGTCTGAACCATGTTCTTTTGACATTTCATATTTCTGTGTGGTGCCCACTAGTGCATAAAAGCTCCAGTCTCTGTAGCTGCTCAGTCCCTAGAGTGAATTTGGGGTCATAGGGGAGCGGAGTGGAGGAAAGATCTGTTTCCTGATTATTGTCTGCGGTGCCTGTATCCAGTGTCCGAGGCAGTGGGCCTAGCACACACGTGTAAGCCTCTGTGCTTTGTGTCTGTAGCTGTTGTAGGCGGGGCCTCCCTCTTGCTGGCCTGATGCCAGCCAGCATCTTGACTGCCAGTTTGCAAACTGGTGCTGGCAGGCTAGAAGGAAGGTGCAGTAGGCTGCGTGTCACAGTGGGGGGCCTCGGAGCTGAGTAGGCAGCCAGGGGGATGGAGCACCTGAAGCTCCTCAAAGTTCCCAACCAGCTGGGCAGAGCATGCCCACACAACCTTAACCTTGTCCAGCTTTACCTTCTCCCGTGCCGCAAACTCCACCCAAACCCAGCCCCTTTAGCAGCACTCTCGCTGCTAGGAAACCTCTCAGACTTCATGCCTTTCCTTCGACACAGCGCGGCCAGATGTGGATCCCCGTCCTCCACAAACAGCCAGAATGTCAATTTCTCAAGCACTCCACCTTTCTGAGCTCCCCAATATCCAGAGCACCACACACTATAGGTTTCTGCTCACAAAGCAGATCTCCAGGGCTAGGTGTTCAGCAGTCCTAAGCTTCCGCCCCCTCCCCACTCTGTTTCTCTTCCTCCCACCCATGAGCTGGGGTGGGGGAAAGGCTTGAGTCCCACCCGATTAAGGCTTTTGTACGTTACCCTGTTTCATGAGGTCTGCTGTGTTTGTGAAGTATGTATGCAGTTTGGTTCAGCCTTCTTTCTTGTTGCTCTTTTAAAGTTAGCTGTATTATTTAACTATATTTTTGTACTGTTTGTGGTTTTGGGAGGAGCTCTCCATCTCCCCTCTCCTGCCACCATCTTGAATTCCTGAGCCTATCGTTATCATTTTCATCATCATCATCATCGACTGCATTTGTCCAGGGATTAAGTATATGGCACTGTTATATAAGCAATCCATGTGCATTTTATCATTTAATTTATTACACCAGTCTTTTAAAGTCTCTTAGTTTTGGTTTCAAAAGAACAAAATCCCAAAATAGTATTGGTTTACATAAGAAAGAAGATTATCTTTCTTAAGGTATATATTTAATGTAAGCAATTCATGGCTTGTTGACAGCTCTAGAATTATGAAGCATCCAGATTCATTCTGTTTTGTTGCTCTAGTGCCTTCAACTAGGTATTTCCATATCAAAAGCCACAAAGGCGGCTCACTGCCAGCCATCACATCTCATGCCAGCCATCAGAAAGAAGGAAAGAGTGAAGTATAGCTCTTCCTCTGTCTGTATAATGGAGATCTGCTGAAACAACTCATACCTTTTCTGCTTCATCTTATTTACCAGAACCTAATGCAGATGATCACACTTACTTGTCAAGGAAGCTGAATAGTGTTGCATTTATATCAGGCAAACATATGCCTAATTTAAAATTAAGAATATTAGTATTAGGAAGATGCGTAGAGCAAATAATGGGAGTAAATTAATATTTTCTGCCACAGTTTGGGACATCATTATTGCCATTTCTCAAGCAAGAAAACACAGGCTTAAAGAGGTTAAGTAACTTGCGCAAGTTCAAGAATTAGGGGAGCACAGATTCTGTGTGAACAAGCCAGGTCTTTGGACACTCTCTGAGTCTTCCTGTGTTGGAAACTGTTGCCTCTCCTGAAAGAGACTTGATCTTTCTGGTCCATTATGCGTTATTTTCAACTTAATTCTGCATTGGAAACTTCACTTCCTCCTTTTTCAAGTGTTTTAATATCAGTTCAGTATTACCTTAGCCATCTATAATACACATAAGTTATCTGAACTGAAGCATGGGGTTTTGACATAATATACCCACTGAGGTATAGTACAGCAAGTTTCTAAAGGTCACTTGCAAAGAAGGCCATAATAGACAGGACATTGACCAATGGTGATCATGATCGTGAGTGTTACCCTGGGGCCATAGTGCTAGCTGTGTCACAGCATGGTTATAATTGCAGTAAATCACCTCGCCAAAAATTTTGTGGTGAATATTCTGTAGAAGAAATTTACTGAATAGCAGGGTAACAAGATGATGTAACTTTATTGTTAATTATGATAAGAAAATTTCAAGAGTTAACTCTCTATTCTTTCCTAAAATCATCAGAAATTCAGATTGCTCTATCAGATTCTTATACTTATGCTATCAACATAAACCAAGCATCTGAAGATTTTTACAGAGGAGACTAACAACCAATTATCTCATCTGGTTTTTGTGTAGCTCTTAAGAGCAGAATGTTAAAGGAAATGACCTCCTTGCAAGTTCAAAAGTTGATTACATTTCTAGGTATCATTTTCAGTTTGGATTCATTTTTACTTGTCTTGAAATGATGTAATCTTTATCACTTTATTATTTAAAATGCTCTTTAGAGTTATTTCTACATAAACCTCATCTGAGAACCACTACAAATCTTTAGTCCAGAATAAGTCTCTTCTCTTTGTTGAAGTAGCAGATAGATCACAACTCTAGTTGCCTGAAACTTCAAAGAAGTAGCCATGCTCATACACACTTTGCACATATAGGTACTTGGTTATCAATATGCAATTTAAATAAGTGATACTGAGGTAATTCTGAAAGTAGTATCCAATTTTTGTTATTCCTGTTTTTTTTTTAATATTTCTAAAGTGAACAATTTGAAGACAGGCTTTTTCTCTTACGTTTCCTTGGGGCTGCGTACAGAGTCTGCCTCATGGACATGTATGAGTAAATAGTATTTTCTTGAGTAAATGAAATTAAAAAGAAAATTTCCTATGTAGTATAAGATGATGTGTAAAAAATACTTCTATTTCTTAAGACTGCTTACTAAAAACACTTTCTAATATATAACTGACTAAAAATTAAAATAAAAAATACAATATTTTATATTTATCCAAAATATTGATATTGACATGAAGTAGTATATTACAGAGATCATTTATTTACATCTAGTATGTATAAATCCTAAGGCAGCTCTTCTTGGTATTATGCAAATGTGTCTTTAGAAATATTTCTTTATTGCTGTGTCACCAATCAGAATTATACTTTTATATTTGGCTGGTATGTATATTTAATTGAAGTTGCCTGCAGTTTGAAATTCTGAGGGGCATTTTAACCAAAGGACTGTTTTGCTCTGATTAAGCTGCATTGTATTTTATTCTTGCTCAAGGAGTATCCTGCCCTCAGTCCTGTTTCCTTTCACCTCTTGGTCAAAAAACTGCATCATTTCATACTGCGAAAAGTACATTAAAAAGCACAATAATAATAATAATAATAAATGTTAATCAAAAAACTGCATGTGTCTTTCTGATTGTGCCTGTGTTGTGGTATTCAATTATGCAATTTTCATTGGCATATTAATCATCTTTTCAACAAACAAGCCAGCGTTAATTAAAGCAAACCATGGATAAAGACATGTTGCCGGATCATCATTCCCTTTATCATGGTGCACAGGCTGGCCGTTAAGTAAATTCCGGACTGTGAGATGAATTTCAATGTTGACTTCATCTTTTTGTTGTTGTTGTTAGAATTTGAATGCAACTCATCCAACAATAATAACAACAAACTTCAGACTTCACAAGAGAAAGATGAATTTGTTTGCAATTAATGGCGAAGAAAGAAAGAATGGCGGTATGCTTCCTATGTAGAGTTAGGCTATTTACAACCAAATAATTTTTGAAGATTCTCCATTTTTTCCCCTTAACTCTAAGTACCAGAAAGACAGGTTGAATAGTGAATTTGTTTCCTTATGCCTACCTTGCAAAAAATGTTCTTTGGTAGAGAGTGAGCTAGTGTTTGCAGTTTATGTACAAAAATCAGTGGTTTTGTAAAAAGAATATACCATGGTGGGTAATCTTTAAACATACTGAACTTAAATCCTTGAGTTTTAATTAAAATAAAATGTTTCTTGAAAGTACAACACACGCCACCACACTTTCTGTATTCTAAGCTCAACTGCAATGTCCTTCAACTCTTGTTATTTTAGACTTGTTCTCAATACTTCTTTATAAGTGATTATTACAATAGGTCCAGTCTTTCAAAGCCTATGTATACGTACAGTAATCTTTATGGAAGGGAGAAACCAATTTAAAAAACCATTGAAACAAAACCAAATGTGTGCTATTTTACTATATACTTGTAAGCTCCACATTAGACAATAATTATAATTAATCTTAAAACACTAGTAATACACCCATTGTTTGTACTTTGAAAAAAATATAACATTTCCACATGCTTATTAGCTATACATCACTTACATATTGTTTCTCCAACCTTAAGGATGTTGACACTTGGTACTGAAATTCCACTACGGGTATATTTGCTGCCAGAATCCAGATTATCTCTTAGTGCAAAAAAAATAGTATTGCTGTTTCTAAAATTGGTGAAATTGGAAAAATAATATGAATTAGTATTTATTTACACATTTATTTTACTGTTCAAGAAAATAACATGTATTTCCCTTTGTAAAAAATTATGTATGAGGGATAATGGCCAACAAAGTATCTGTAAAGTACAACAAAATATAAGAAATATTTCACTACCATCAGATAAAGAAATACAGTGAGGTTTTATTATTTTCTTATAGCTCTGTTCAGCTAAAAGCAGCAACTGCATTTTTTAAAGAGAGTTGCTGAGTAGTAAATAGAATAATATGCATAAAATTCCTGGCATTTGATAAGCCTTCATTAAATGATGCTGATTAGCAATTATAACAATTAGGTGAGAAACTTCTGTTACGGAATTAATGGAAGTAGATATAAGTGAGAATTTTTATAGATTTTATAATTTTTCAATTGCAGCCTATATTCATGATACTGCAAAGTAAAATACCATATACAAATAATTACTTTGTATTAATTAATTAATTCTCTACATTTGCACCTGTTGGTGATGCTCATTGCATTTGGTTCATAATTTTATATAGTACCTGTGTACTTTTTAATTGACTCAGTTTTCTTAGACTCTGAGTTGACTTAAGACCTTGATCATTTCCCTTTTGTAGAAGCAGCATTTATAAAATGAAATAATGATATGATAGGAATTAAATGTGTTTAAATATATCTTGCTTTAAAAATTCTATAAATCTAATTATTTTCTCTTAATGACTTCCATTGCAAATTAAAATCTTGTTTTTACAGACTCTAGTTTGATCCTAAGTCTTTTAGTTAGTAGTTTGGCCATATATGAAGCTCTTAGCTTCTTTTTAGCACCCTAACATTTAATGTAGCAGCCACTATATGTACAAAGGAAAAGAATCTTACGTGATTCTTGGAGGTGTTGATCTGTGCTAGAAATTCTGGCAGTGGAATACAGAAAGGATTAGAATCTTTTCAGAAAAATAAGTCCTTATAAGGGGCAATGATTTCCAGGTTAAAGCCTGGAAAAAAGATGATTAAGTCCCGGTTCTTTTACACGTTGTGCCTTGACATTTGGACACTCTTCCCACTTCATCCCATACAACACACACTGAGTGATAAATCAAGTACTTCTTTGGCTCCCTCATGACATCACCTGACAATGTCATACTAAGGTTGTGACAGACACATATAGATTGTAGGCCATGCTTACCACATTCTCCCACCTTGGCTTCAGTTCCACTTGGCAACTTTAGCCAGTCTGGTCCCAAAGTGGTATTCCAACTCATCAGCTTTTACTGTAAGCCCTTAGCAATATTATATACAAAAGCTAGATCTTTCAATAGACAGACAAGCAGTTAATCTGTCTTCTGATTTATATCTTAGGTTCCCTCTATCTATAGTCCTTTGTCTCTCTTTTTTTTTATAGCAACCCTTTTGGAAATTATCTCCCTAATTTTTTCTGTATTTTCTCTAATTTATCCCCATGGTATAGTAATTGACTACTAGATTTTATGAGCTACCTTGCCTGCTAAGCCCCAGGGCCGCTTATTTCTTAATTTATCCAACATTCCAAACAGCCATATCCTTCTTGCAACTATTTTCATAGTGTTCTAGTTGTGCCTCTCTTAAAACCTCCCTCTTGAAACCTCCTCAGTGCTGATGTTCCCTGAGATCCGCTTCTCAGCCCTGGCTTTTACTCACCCTTACCCGTGCTTTCTGTCATCACGCCCGCATCTACAGCGTCACTAGGACTGGAGCTTCCAAATCCACAGCTTTAACCCTGGTCCCACCTCTAAGCTGCTGCCAAAATAATAACTCCTGATCATCTCAGACTCAACATATTTAAGACTGAACTTTGCATCTTTCCTTCCAAATCAGCTGCTGCTTTTGTATTACACTTTTTAGTGAAACCATTACTATCTATCCATTCCCAAAGCTGAAAACACATGGTGTCATCCTTGACTCTGGATCCCCTTTCCACAACTAAACCCCACCCGAATTTTGCAGAAGTCGTCTCTTTCTTCTCCTGAATCTATCTCTGTTCCAAGTGTTTTTTTTTTCCTCTTCATTAGGACCTTTATTATCTCTCCTTTTGTATTTATCATACAGGATTTGATTGTACCATGTCCATTACTTCCACGCCTGTCCATATGCCCTCTACGTAGAATGTCCTCTAACTCCTTCTGTACCTTCAGGCCTTCACTCTGCCCCTTGAGCAAGATAACTGGGTCAATGTTTTTCAAATGTGGTCTCTGTGCACGCAGCAACATTGTTTACCTTACTAGAAGTAAAGATTCTCAAGTCCCACCACAGACCTTCTGAATCAAAACCTCTGAAGGGAGGACCAATCCATCTATGTTCTAGCAAGCCCCCCAGAGAATTCAGATACAAGCCCAAATCTGAGAACCATGGGCCTAGGCCACAAGGTTATCATATTTTTCTGTTCAGATCTATACAGTAAATATTTTAGTCTTTGAGGGCCAAAAGGCAAAATAAAAAATACTATGTAGGTACTTATATAGCAAGGGGGAAAGAGAGTCCACAAAATTTATATTCATGAAATTCAGAATATTATGTATGGACATAGAAATTTGAATTTCATATGATATTCACATATCATGAAATATTGTTCCTTTTTTAATCTTTTAAACATGTAAAAAGCATTCCTAGTTCATGGTTGTATTCCTTGTGAGCAGTAATCACACTTTATTAATTTATATATTGTTAGTGAAAAGTATAGGGCCTGGTCAGTAGCTGTTTGCTCAGTAGATAAAGGAAAGAATGAATCATTGGAAAGCAGAGAATGCCACTTTTCATGGATCTTTCACCAATTTATTTGATAGGTTTCCTAGTTTTTAAATATTTTCTTTTTGTGGGAATTCATTTGTTAAGGGTTTATTTATTCCTTTTGAGCTTATAAAAACCCATGTGATTGAATTCACTTTATTCATTATTTTTCCTCTTTTTAAAAACACTTCCATTGCCACTCATCACATAGGCGACATGAGTTGCGACATAGGCAGTTTTTATTCTGGACATATTTTTGTTTAACATTTATTCTGGATGCTATATTTCCAGTTAACATTTCATGGTTTTGTTGCTGAAGAAGAATAAGGAGTTTTAACTTAAGATCGTTCTTACTCCTGAA
Source organism: Smutsia gigantea (assembly GCA_032199065.1). NCBI lineage: Eukaryota > Metazoa > Chordata > Mammalia > Pholidota > Manidae > Smutsia > Smutsia gigantea. The sequence continues at coordinate 31,844 of JAVSCE010016671.1, read as the reverse complement.
ACACTTCTGCCACCAATTGTAATATTCCACCGAATATTCTTAGCCACAGATCATTTCTTCTGATCGTATCTGTGTATTTAACTTTTTAGTTTGAAATAATTTTAGACTTACAGAAAAGTAGCAAAACAGTACAGAGTTCCCATACATGTTACCCAGCTTTTTCTGATGTTACTATCTTTTAGGATTATCAAAAGCCAGACATTAACCTTGAGGCAACACTATTAACTAAACTACAGACTTTAGTCAGATTTCACAATTTTTTTCCCACCAGTGCCCTTTCCCTGCTCCATGATCTGCTGCAGATCCACATTGCATCTAGATTTCATAGCTCATTACTCCAGTCTGTGACACTTCCTCAGTGTTTTGTCTTTCCTGACCCTTCGAAGAGTAGTGCTCCATTATCTGGTAGAATGTGTCTCAATTTGGATTTGCCTAATGTTTTCTCATGATTAGACTGAGGTTATACATTTTTGGCAGGAATACCAAATATCGATGTGCCTTTCTCAGTACATCATAACAGGTGACACAGTGTTGATATGTCTTTGTTATCGTTGATAATGTTGAACTTGATCTCTTGACTAAGGTGATATCTACAGACCAAGCATAGTCTTTTAGGAGATCCCACATCACTTGAAATGCCTCTTAACAGCATTTTGATATCAAACCTAATCCTGAGTAACCAGATATATGATAAAGTATGGTATCAACAGTGAGCAATGGGATTTTTTTTTTGGATAAAAATAAAAATAATTAGACAAAAGACTAAATAAGACATGATAATGTAGCTATTGTTTCAGACACAGGTGCTTAAAAAAACTGAAATGTTCTGCCAACATTATCAAGGTATAGCATGGTTGAAGTCAGACTGGCTTCCCATCCATATTGTGTTCACATTGAAAAAAAATAAATGTGTATCAAAAATTATTCTTTTTTCTTCAGAATCACATAACACTTTGTATCTTCTTTAGGTAGCTTTAATAAAAGAAGGAAGAAAATTATAAAAGCAGAAGCCTAGTAGTAGGTAGGGAAGTCATAAGAAGAATTTTGCCAGAGTAGAACCAAGGCTAGGAAATCGAGTGCAAATCTGAATCTCCATTTCACTGTTATGTACTGGAATACTTGAAAAAAATAACAAAATAAAATAATTAAAGAATAACAAAAACATTGAAAGAATAACAAAAACTTTCACTTTGAAGGTAAATGAAATAAGAATAATAATTTTAAATGTTTTTCATTTATCTACATTAATACACATAATATGTAGTTTCTATCTTTAGAATAGGCTGTGATAATGAAGTTGCCTATATATAAAGAATTTCCCATAGAAATTCCATTTGATTCCATTTTATTATTTTCTTCATTAGTCATATGTTTATTGACCACCTACTGTGTGGCCTGTGTGTGCCAGGTACTCCTGTTTCCTCTAAGAAAGTCAGAAAAGAATTCCTGGAGAAGAATTAGGAACATCTTATGCCCCAGTGCACTTTGTACAACTTCTAATTTTAATTACTATTACAATTAATATTAGTATCATTCCAATTTCCAATTTGCAATGACTGTTTTGCAGTTTTTTTTACATAACTGTCTCCCCCTTATGTTCCTGTCTTTTCATTTTTACATACCCAGCACTTGCTCTTAGCAGAATTAATCCCTGGAGTAGGAATTAGCAGGAGAGAGATGTGGAGGGAAAAGCATATGCAAAGGCAAAAAGGCCTGGTGCTAATGAAAGCATGGCACTTTGGGGAGCCTATAAAGCAGTTCAGTCCTGCTGGAGTTTGGATAAGAAGGTGGGCAATGAACTGGAGAGATGAGGTGGGTGGGATAATGAATAAGAAGTGCCTTGAATGCTACACAAAAAATTTAGACTTGATCTACAAGTAATGGGAAGCCATTGAAGCCAGCCCACTGATATCTAATTAACTCACAGGGAAGGTAGTTGAATTACAATAATAAAACTGCAACTCAATTTCTGGAACCTTGCAGGCACTGAACCATGCAGTCAGTAATAAGACTGGAAGTGTGGAATAGAATGCGTAGGAAGAGAAATTCCTCTCCAATCTGAGCACATAGCCCAATCCAGGAAATATTTAAAATAGGCACAGTTTGTTTTGGCATGCTCTGTCTCTTCTTCTACCCTTTCTCTTCTCTCCCATGCTGGTGTTCTCTACTCTTAAACCTTTTCTCCTGCCCCCAACACCAGGCTGCTACACAGATATCCCTATGTTCTGTTCTATCATAGTTCAGAGAATGTGACTTCAGTCAGTGTAAGGGATCTCTGTTAGATACTAGGAAGAAAAAAATGGAAAAGGTGGGATGATTGATAGTCACACTCCAATATATTTATCTTTCTAAAAGAAGATGTTTGTAAACCAAATGGAACTCTTGGCTGGTGGAATTTCAGGCAGGGATTGTCATAAATTGGAGTTAAATATATCCAAGAGAGAGAGGAGATTCTAAGGGTTTCATAGAAGAATAGAAGATTTTAATAGCCGATTTTGTAGCTGTCTTCACTTTCCACACCAAATTCTTATTTTTCTTTCTCATATCCCACAGATACTCTAAAAGCTTAAACTTTATTCTGTAATACTCATTTCTTAACCCCTCCCACACTGTATCAATTGCCATATTTCCAGCCAGAATTAATTGGTTCAGGAGGGACCCAGGAGTTTTCACAGGTGGCAGTTTTAAGAGCAGAAAGAAGGAACTTTCATGGGGGGTCAGGTGGCGGTGAGGAAAGTTTGCCACAGAGGCTGTTAGAAATATAGAGTTTACAAGTACAAGATTAGAGTCAAGCTTTCTTCAGAGTAATCATAAAGCAATTTGTACATGGAAATTTTATAAGTTGGGTTAGAATAAATAGAATAATTTGCAATTCCAAGGCACTAAATAAACTTGGACACATTTTTTTTTCCATTTTGGTGAAATGGTTATTGTTTCCATTATTGTAGAGAAGAATAAATTTAATGAGTTGTCTAAGTCTCTTCCATTTCAAATTTTAATTTTCATAAACTGCTGTACATTACTGGCTAAATATTCAAAACCTTTGTTATAATGTGAGTTAACAGTTGTGATAATTTAAGGATTTCCCCCTTATATCATCCTGTATGAACCAATAAGTTGCATATTTAGCCTGCAGAACAGCATCCTAAATACCATCATGAGAAGAATATGTCTTTAGAAATTATTGATAGAATACTTTTTTTAAACATAAGATAGGGATGTATCCTGCTCAAATTTGAGAATAAACACAGATTGGCTGAATGTCAGTATAAACCAAACACTTAAGAAATATTTTTAAATAGAGTGAGTGTGTAACATTTTTATATTTGCAAGTAAATGAGGTGTCATTTGGGGCCTGAATCCACATTGTGTATGTTTTATAATTTTTTCCAAGAACAATGACATTTCTGATGGGTGCAGAATGTTGAGAGCTATTGAAAATAAACACTATACTGATTATTTTTCCTAAATATAATAAAGAGACATAAGTGTAGGTTTTAGGAAATGATAGCAAGTGCGTTATTAGCTAAATACATTGTAATGCAAACTTTAATTTTATAGTATTGAAGAAAACCAAAAACGTCTGTCTAAACATAAATCTATGGTTGTTTTTCAGTAATTTCTACTTTATAAAATCCCATTGAAGTGTTTGCCTGAGTAAAAGAATATTTGCTATGTGTGCTTCATTTAAAAAATTCATTAGAATTCCATTTAGAGACTGATACAAACAAAAGCTAAGAATATATAGGTAGTAACACTTTTTAAAAACTATGAAGGCTGATGAAATTGCAGAAGTTTAATTTTAATAAAATTTGTTAAGCATTTATTTAGTTATAGAGTGTTTCCAGAAAAAAATAAATAAATAGAAATTGAAGAGAAAGAGATTCATTGATACAAATGTTCAAATCTGGCCTTGTGAAGATAATTGTCTCTGTTAACAGTTTTGATTTCTGGTGTCCAACTCTTAGAGTGTTCCTATTTCTTCCCCCAGGTGTCCTGGTAAGAGCAGTTATTTGGCTATGTAGTTCAAACAATATGAATTTCTGTTTCACTAAGTATTGCTAATTGAGCTGTGAACGTCAGCAAACATGATTTATATAAGCTTTGTAAAAAGATAAAAACTTCTTTTATTAAATTATTATATAATCTACATAATGGTCAATGTAAAAAGTGGGTAAAAAGATACATACTGCTGGGGCAAGGTGTAAAGAAAATGAACCACTATGTACAGTATTGTACTTAAAAAACTGATTCATGTAACTAAATATTAGTAATTACATATACTCATCTTGAGGCCATTTTTCCTATCTCCCTACATCTGTCAGATTGTACTTGAATAAATTTCTGTGAGTTAATGAGAATTTTTAGGTGGTGAAGGACTTGCAGCTTCATAATATTTTTGCTATGAAAAATTTTTGACTGCTTTTACTCTTCTAACTGCTCTTATTTTAAAGGTAATCTCTTTCTCACTGTCTAATCTCTTATTTTATTGGGTATAAATTACTGTTGTACTTATCAGTGAGAATGAACCAGATGTACTTTGCATCTAATTTTACATAGATTGAAACCAATCTGAATTTTGCATGCAGTTAAATTAACTTTCAGTGTATCACTTTTAGGAAAGAATCATTACATTGCCATTTTTATATTTCCTATTTCTTAACTTTAATCTAGCCACTACCTTATTTTTTGTATAACTTTATTAACAATAAATTTAATTCTTACCAGTTTATAATTTTTGATCTTATCAGCATAAACTATATTGTAAAAGGCCTTTCCCTATATCATTTTGAAATTTAGAAACATGTTAAAACAGGTAAAATTAAGAACACAGTGTTTTTATCCAAAAGAACACTAATGTATTTTCTTGTTTGCTGGTTAATCACCATTTTTTATACCATTATGCACTGAAGTTTACAATATATGAATTAAACATGCCTTTTCACTTATATTAAGAATGGAAAGGATGACATAAAATAAAAATGTAGATAAAAATAGATATTGACAATAAAATATACACAAATTAAATATTCAATATTAAAGTAAGATGGCTCTGCAAAAGATAGTGAATGACATATCAGGGAAGAATTATGACTTAGATAATCGTTTTTAAGGACAAGCTTTCTTTGAGTAATACTTAGATTTCTCAAGAAAGGTTCAGTTTATGATACAACAGAGTTAATTATACCCATTTTGAAAGTATGGAAAATAAGATTAGAAAAGAATGTAAGTTTAAATAGACAATCAAAATGTAGGAAGTGAGATATATATGCTAAAGATATTGAGCGGTTGAAATAGAAATTCACTAATTATTATGTCAGAACATTAAAAGGGCAGAAAAAAGTAGTGACCATCTTTAAAAAAGAAAAGGAGAGAAAAAAAAATCAGATCCTGGTAATTATAGACCAGTCAGTTTAACTTTGATACCAAGGCAGATACTAGAACAAATTGTCAAACAATCAATTTACAATCTTCTAGAAGAGCAAAAGTTAGTGGGTAGCAACCAACATAGTTTTGTGAAGAGCAGATTGTGCCAGGCCAATTTAATTTCGTTCTATGATAGAGTGACAGGCCATGTAGATAAGGGCAAAGTAATAGATGTAATCTATCCGGACTTCAGTAACGCTTTTGATTCCTCTCCGCATGACATTCTCATCAACAAGCACAGAAGATACGGTCTAGACCATACTTTGGTTAGTTGAGTGCACAGTTGTCTGTGGACGCACATTCCGCTGTTGATTATCAGCTGCTAGTCATCATCCATAAGGGTCCTATCGATTGTCATAGGAACTGGTTAGTATCGTTAATAGACCAGTTATGTTTCCTTTGATGAAGATAGAACCGGACTGGTAGAGAGGCACATTAAGACAAATCCCTTTTATGCCAAAAAAGAGAAAGCCCAACTTCAGCTATATTATGGGCACATCTAACAGGTGACAGTCCAAGGAAGGAATAACAGGCAAACAAAACTTATCAGTTTTAGTAATTATTTTTCAGTCCTAAGTGTTGTTCTAAGGTGTGTAAATGGTAAATACCCAGCAACTCTTTGTATCCTGATAGTCTCTGCGGAAACACGTTATCTTGTTAAATGCCATAGAAACCATACCAAAGGGAGCAGCTACACAAGAATAGAAGAGGGCTTTTATATTAAGCAGGAAGGAATGTTGACATGTAATGACCCAGAAATAACTGAATGGAGCATCTAGGTCGTAGATTTGAGAACATTTAGTTTGCAGATGATATGGTGACCAATAAAAAAAAATTGTTAATAACTTTGTAGATAAGAAATTCTGAAACAATTTTGATATTTTGAGAAAACAGTGTATGGAAAAAACAAGATAAAGGTCATGGGAATGAAACAAATAAAAGATAGGAAAAAAGACTGGCCTGGCTCTTCATGTTGGGAACAGTCTCCTAAATATCAGTGAGCCATACTTGGATATGAGCAGGGTCATGTGATAATATTATTAGTGAATTAACAGGAAAATTCACTGAAACCTAAACATTCTCAAATTTACTGGTAGAGCAGAAATAATAAAAATGTATATTTATTAGCACATATTTCTACAGCATAGTGACAAGCATGCTTTAAGGAAGGTGTTATTTGCATTTTATAATGCCTCATTAAAAGCTATTTGAGTAGAAAAGTATGTAGTAGAGGAGGGAAACGTATTTTTTATCAGAACCCACATTCATAATGACCTAGAAGACAATGGCTTTTAAGTAATTCAATGGTTAAACTGATGCCTTGGTTCACAATACGTGAATGTCGAGGCTTGTTATTCACTACAGTTTCTGCTGGGTATTCGTTCTGTTTTGTGGCACCATTTAGACCCCATGATTTTATGAATAACATTCCCCTGCAGATTTTTGATTAGAGCTGCCCTTATTTTAAAAACGTTTGTATTCTGTGGATTCTCAAGAAGGAACCAGCAGGGCTTTCTTAAGAGATAACTCCCCTAGGATTAAATCCAAGGGAGTGGTTCTTAAACATTTTTCTTCCACGACTCCCTGAGCGTTCCTGCCAAGAGCGCTGCCCGTCTCATCTCTCTTAATTGCATACAGGAAGACAGAAGAGGATATTATCATCTTGTCTTTATTTAGTCTAGGGGAACACAAGATTGCTCAGTGAATGTGGTTGACTGAGAGTTGGTAAACAGCAGGAAGAGCAGAGGAGAAATGGAAGACATTTTGAGACAGATAAATACTGCCTTCACTGCAACAAGTTTGACACACTTTGGCTGCCTTCCCCTCACGCAATTTGGAATTTTCTAGTGATGTATGAAATGTAGGAAAACTACATTTCCTAAATTCAAGAAGCTCTTCAAAGAGAAATCACAGAAGTGATGACATCAGAACTTTAAGAGCCTTCTTAAATCGGGGGTCATTAGCTAAGGCCAAGCCACATTGCTTTTTAGCTTGGCTTCTGTGATATGCATTCAGTTCCTGGCCCAAGTTAAAGCACCCTGAGTTAAACAAACGTTGATGTGACATAGAATTAAGAGCTGTTGTAACAATGCAGAGTGAGCGGCTACTTTAGGATCAATGTGTGGACTGAACAAATGCACTGTTGTATATAGTAACCTTGCTCTAACACAATATTACACTAATTTCTAACGAGAAATAGATCTTTCTAGTGCTTGTGTGAACACACCTTGTTAAATCCTTATCTTTATTGCATTTATTTGGGTTCCTAGAAAAGAGAAAAATTAAGCTAGAACAAATTTATAGTATCTAGTATTTTCCATGCATTATTGGCAAAATAGTATTTTCTTATAAATTAATTTATAATTAAGATTTCAAAAAGTATTAATAAATGATAACGAATGATTGCTTTGAAACAAACATTTGACTATGTGTATAAATGAGATGAAGCAAACATTTGACTGTGTGTTAACAGTGATAGCCCTGTTTGTAGGTATAAAGGGGCCCTGCCCATCGAGGTGCACAGGAAATTGCAGAGGCTTGGGATCACACAGATCTGGGTGTGAATCCTGCTTCTTGACCATTATTTAAGCTCTCTGAGCCTTAGGATTTTTGCTTCAAAATGCAAGTAACTATATCCATTCTGCAAGGTTGATTGCTTTGAGAATTAAAAGATGTAATATACTGAAGAAAAAACAAACCTCTCATAATGTGTAGACACAGTAGGTCCTCTATAAATGGTTACATAGTAACTTTGTTACTATAAAAAAATACCAGCAACAGACCCATTTAAGAACTACAGTTTTCAGTCAGATTGCTTTGGGTCTATAAAAACACATAGACAGCTAACACATACTGGAATGTATAGGACACTTAGATAATGTCTTCCATTTATTTACCATCAAATGTTTGTATTAGAAGAGCTTTAACTTACAGAGGGAAATAGCCCTAAACACAATAAATGAATAATAAATGATAACTGAAAAGTACCTTTTTTTTCTGATGACATTCGAGTGAAGTCATTTTTTTCTGATAACACTCGAGTGAAGTCAGTAAATCAAAATTATAATCTTTAGTTTTTGCTGTTTCTAGAATTAAATGCTACTTTGTTCCACTAAAAACCATGTCAGTAAGAAAGATTCTAGTGTTGTGTTACACCTCAAATATTATTACTACTCCTTTAAGATAATTGGTAATGGCTAGCCTAATGATTAATCAGTGGTAATCAATGAGATCTATATAGTCAAGTTTAACATAAAAGGCAATAAAATGTCATCCCACAAATCTATTTTATGTCCACTGTATAAATTTAAAATTTCAAATTCCAGTAATAGTAAAACACGACATAAAATGTATGAAGAATATTTTAGCCTGTGTTTGACAGAAATATTTTATGAAGGAAGACCGTATTGTAACTCTTTCTTTAACTGAATAATATTTTTTAAAACAGGAATAAATCTGTTTCCAAATCATACACAATGAAAAAGCAAACAAAAAGTGCCTTCCCCAAAGTCAAGTGTAAAGAAGCACTGTAAATATCATGAATAAATGTCACCTCCTCACAGTATTAATAAATGGGGAAATAAAGCATGTCTCTTATCTTTTTTGGCATAATTTAAGATAGTTTATTATTTTGGAGCAGCAAGCAGTGAGTACTTGTTAGATATCATCACTTGGTCATAGATTTGTAAATATATCAATTCTGTGCTGAGAGATGGATTATCCTCAACCTGCTCCACTGAAAATAATTACAGACATATTCATAAATGTTTGGAACATGCAACTTTCATCGGGGTTTCATCTATATTCACACACACAGATTTTACTCTTAGGGGTTATTTTCCAAGTGCTTTATAACATTTGACTCCAAATTTTCTCTATTATGTTGTAGAGTCTTCTAATTCAGATTTCTAAAAAAAATAATAAATTTAAAAAGAAAACTTTACATTTTAATTTTTTTTTTTGGCAGCTCCTGAGCCTCTCTTAAAGATAATTTGCCTTGGGAATATATTTTGTTCTATTGTCTATTGCTGTCAGGACAGAAGCTTAATTAAGAACTGTCATTAAATAAAATTATTTGTGGTATTTTATCATAAGAAAATCTGTTAAAAAGTCATTGAATTATTTTTACATTAATATTTCAACATAGGTATTAAAGCAAATAGAAACATGTAAATGAATAGGGTTGAAGTAGATTCCTTGAATAGGAAGGTAAGAGATAATTTTGGAAAGGATGAGAGAGATGAGATCAGCAGGTTTCATTTTTATCAGACTAAGACCAAGTTTAAAATTCATTCAAACACATATTTTGTTAATATTAATAAAATGATTTTATACTTTTTACCCTGAAGAGCTCCTGAATAGAGTTACCTAAGAGAAAAACATATCTACATGCATTAGTATATGCCACATATCCATATCTTAAAATATATTATGTGTCTTTGAAATGCTGGAGACAATACAGATTAGTGACTGCAAGTGATCTCAAAATAGGAGTGAATGCCTATGTCTATCAGCAAACCACTTGAGAACTTCCTCATGAGTCCTTTAATCCAAGATGAGAAAATTAGACAATATCATATATTGGTAAGGAACATGGGGTTTGGTTACAAGTTCAGACGTTGCATCTTACCAACCCAGTGATTTGGGGGCAAATCATTTAATCCAGTTGAACCTCAATTTAATCATCATAATTTTGTGGTAATATTGCCTATCTCAGTTACGAATGTGAAGTTCAAATGTGAAAATGTAAGTAACAGCTCATTGTAAAATATAAAGGGCAATACAAATGTTTTGTGCCATTAGGTACAATAAAATAGCTGAATGGAGAGTAAAATATGTAATGCTCTAAGAGAATATACTCAATTTCATTCTCAAGTGGTTTAACTGAAGCATACTGAGATGGTCCAACCGACAGGTTCTGGGGGATGAGTTGACTACTGATTGAAAGGAGATGACAGTAACCCCGCGTCCCCCTTCCCCCCATCATCACCACCCTATCTAATCATAAAACTAAATTAGACTGTATTATTGAGAGTAATTGAAACTGATGAGTAGGTTGGATTGCTTGCCGTCTCTTTGTGGTGGTGGTAGAAAATTAAGGATTTCCTTAGATTGAAACAAGGTATAAATAAAATTTATTGGAGAAGAAAAACTTCTTTGTCAAGGAAGGAAAGAGGGGGGAGTTTCCAGGCTGCACTAGTGCCAAGGAATGAAAAGGTCTTCACTGAGAAGCTTCAGAGTTACAGGTGCTTCCAAGAAAATCTGACACCCACCTCATATTCTAGTTTAACTATTCATCGTGTAGCCTTTTGAGAGGGAATCGGGTTTCTCTCGGAGAATACCTCACTGTTCACAGCAGCAAACTCCGTCTGATAACACGCGAGGTCCTTTGGCAGCCACAGGGGCACCAGTCCAACCAGTAACACAGTTTCCTGGCCGTGCCGCTAATTCCTGTTGGAAACTTATCAGCTTCTGTCTCTAGCAGCAGAATCCTGACTGATAAGAGAAGAGGCCCATCTGCTAGTAGCAGACCCCCACCTCCCAGTTTATCAGCTTCTGAACAGTTCATAAATCAGTCTGGGGGATTTCTTTTAGGGTGGTGGTGGGGGCGGGGTTGTTTTGTTTTATCAAAATATAGTTTTCTCATTGTAACAGTTAATACTTTAATAAGAGAACTTGACCAGGGACATTAGGAAGTTAGTTAGAGACATCTTGCAGGCGCCTCCGCCCTTGTCAGTGACAAGGTAAGGTAATCCTATACACAGGCTGCTATTGTGAGCTGGGAAACTGGCCGCCTCCTCCGCTGCCGGGGACCAGATGCACCTCTCTCTATCCTAATCTGTAAACGACTTAAAGGAGCCTTATCTCGGGGCTCTTCGGCTTCATTTCATGCTTGATTTACTTTAATTTGTCTGATAGGGCACAAGGATTTGGAGACGGCCTATCTTTCTGCAGAAAACGTTCAGATTTTTTTCTCCCTGGCATTGTTATGTGGTGGGATTTGGGACTCTTTTTTTTTTCTTCAAAAAAAAATTTTTTTTCAATGTGGGAGAAATCTTGCTCCAGTGCAGCAAGCTGCTTGAGTGTGTTTAGATTTAAGCTATGCCAGCAGAAAATAGTTTGTGAAGTGGTGTGATTGTGCGATGGGGTCCATTTACATTGAAATCACATTATGCGATGTATCAGGATTCCTGAAGGGAGCAGTGCAGTAGAGCGCTGGGCCCACAAGATGCTTTGAAAGGCCTATATATACCAGCAACAATTGATAGGAGATTTTACAGGAGACTTTATAAATATGTAAATGGGTGTTATCTGATCGGGTTCTGTGGCCACACATCTGTACCTCAAAGGAAGCAGAGCTGTGAGAACTACCAGGAAAACAGTAGTTTGCATTCTAAGTGAGTCTGAGAAATAGAAATGTTTCCCGGGTTGACAGCAGGTCAGGGTGGAGGCACTTTGCATACCTTGGAGGCGAAGCTTCAGTGCCATGGAAGGGATCCCTTCCTCCTGGAAAGGGAGCCTCTCCACTCACCAAGTTGTCAGTTTTAAAACAGGGCTCTCAGATCGGTAGCTGTTGACCCTTCACCCTTCTTGTTATCTCTTCAAATTGTTCAAGCGATATGGTGCCAGGGGGAATTGTTCTCACGTTTTATGCATTTAAAAAAAACGTACGGTGACCCAAGGGAAAGAAAATAAAGTCTTTGGTACATTGATCCCTTGATTAGTTATTTCCTAAATGAAAATGGAAATACTATTAAAGCAGTAATAATGTTCCATCTTAATAGTTGAGGAGTCAATAAATGGCTCCCGTGTGCTTCATTAAGGATCTTAATGAAGCCATTTTTGATGGCTGAACTTTACATTATCCTTTTTTTCTGTTCTTTCTCTCTTTTTACTTATTTTTTTTTAGGCCGAGAGTCATTTAAAGAAGGGAAGTAGTGGAAATGACTGTTTTATGGATTTTCTTCATATTAATATGGTTGCCGCTGCTAAAATAAAATTAATGGTACTTTTGGGGGGTAAATTCGTTTGCAGAAGCCAAAACACAAGGATTACTTTTCATACAGGATATATTTGAGATAAAGTAGGCACGTTTAATCTGTAGCACATTCATACAGTTAGTAGGTATGTTCCCAGGTTATTTCATGTTCTTACATTTTGGGGTCATCCAAACGTGTATATGGATATGTATATAAATATATATAACCATGATCCAGCAGGCCTCTATCTAGTCCCAAAGCAATAACTGAATCAACCAGTTTTAGTTCAACTTCTACAGCTTTCCCCATCATTTACTGCTGAGCTGTTGATAACCCCTTAGGTAATCTTAACGCTCTTTCCTTTACCACATAAGAAGCTACAGTTGCAGCCTTTATATAGTGGCCTCGGAGACTGTTGAGAAGCCTGGACATCTCACTCCCCTATCTGAGGTCTAGGCATAGAATGGTTTGGAACAATTGACTAAAAAATCCAACAAAAACAGAAACACCTCTTTGGGGAACACTCCTGGTGCCTGGGTTAATGGTTTCTTTAGGCATACTGGGGCAGTGGGCTGTGTGTACTTTTTTAGTTTCCAAGGTATTGCTTCACTTTGCAGCCTTATCTTGTAGATGATTCACTATAATGAAATGATGGCAGACACTGTTCAGTCAGGAAATAAAGTGACTGATTATGGTTAAAAATATATAAAAGGTATTTTCTCTCTCTGCTCCTGACCTCTGTCCATCCCCAACTCTAAGTGCCATGACATGCTTTAAGATGATTGGAATTACTTTCTGACTGTTTTGTGGGAGAGGTTGCAAACCACCCCGACAAGAATTTATTGATTATTTGAGTTAACAATTCTTTAAGTCATCCCTTCCAATCATAGTATAATAGTCAAGTTGCCCCTCAGGAAGAACTGCATTGAAGGCTCAGGCACCAGGGGTGGTGGGGGGCTGGGCTTACCCTCTGAAGACCTGAGAATGCCCACACCTTCTTGCTCCTCAGGCAGGTCGCCAAGGATGGAAGAGTCAGAAGTTCTCAAAATATGTTCATTGCCTGAAAATTTTTACCTTTAAATTAGAGATCCGTGTATTGGCTTTAGAGAGCTTGGGTTTCTGCTGGTCAGTCTCAGTGGTGGTTGCCTGGCATTTAAGACAAATGGGCTGCAGACCCCTTGATTCAAGCCTGACGGTAGCACTCAGGAGAGCTCAGTCCCTGGGCCAGCTGGTAAGTCTCCTTGCAGAGCAAGAAGGGTCTTCAGAACTGGCAGGTTATGGCCAGACTGGTGTGGAAAAAGCATCTATTGTTGCTGCTCTCCACCTCTCCCTCACCCTTCAGCAGCTGCCCCTTCACTAGCTTCTCATTCTGCCAGGTACAGAGCTTCACATCTTTTCATGTTCTCATTTATAATAAATCTCTCCAGAAAGATTCTGATAAACTTGTATACCCTGAGAGGTAAATAACTGATGAAGTATTAGTTACTATCTCTTTCAGGCTTATTTGCATTTTAGTAGATATCAAAATGAAATAACAATTAAAATAAAAAATCCTGTTTCTGTATTAGAGAGGTGAACAAGTATTTCTCAGTTCTCTACTTAGGGGCAGTTATGGCCAGAACCAGTCAAAATGACTGCAGTGGTGGTCATGAACCTCTGCTTTGTTTTGGCGCTAAGGAACTGTCTTTGTTAAGTGGGCAGAAGGATTAAATTTAGACACCTTCTGTACTCTTCATTCTGCTGACCGGATACCTACTCTTTTGGAATTTTAGTAGACAAATTATTTCAGTGGGTACGAGTTTAGTACCAGAAGGTCAAACATCCCAATATAAGCTAGTCATTTCTTTTAGAGGAAAAAGCCCTTCTTTTAAGTCACAGGTCAATGCAGACCAACCAGTAAGGCAAACCAGCAAGCCACTTAGGGTGGCCCTCGTGAGTGAAGATTGTGCACAAAAGACCATAACTGTATATTCTTGAAGCGATCTCAAGATATTGGGAATCCTATACCAGGCTAAATTATTGGGTTGTTTTGGAAAATAATAGCATTTACATATATTACATATGGAGGTCATGCATGTTGGAATCAGTTGGTTGGGGGCTTAAATTTCAACTTTGACCCATGTAAACTGGTTCAATTTCTTTTTCTCAAAATGGGAATTTTAATAAGTACTTGACAGACTTATTGTTAGGATTAAATTGCAGTGTTGTTTTGTAGAACATTATGTACCATGCGTGACACATGGAAAACATTCTATAAATGAATAGTGGATATAGTAGTAATAATGAAAAAATAAGTTTTTGCATTTTATATCACTAGGTATTTTCACATAAAATCAATAGCCAATCATGTGTTATAAATTTCTCCTTTACTGTGGCTTTTAAGTGGTCTTTGATAAATGGTAGGACTGCAGAGGTTTTATTTATGTTGAAAGGTGGATATCCTTCAAAAAGATGCAGAAAAAGAAAAATAAGCTCTTAAAATTCTCAATGATTTAATATGCCTGATTAACTTTACAAATGTCAGAGGAGTATATAGCTTGTTTTTCTGTAAATTATTGATTAAATAGTCATATCTTTGATGTAAGATGGTAAAGCCAAAAGAGGAAAATGTTATTTATTCTAAAATGGCAGTGGGTTGGTCTTAGCCTAAGAATTTTAATGGGGAAGAAAGCACTTGGAGATTTTTATATCAGCCCATGCATGTATCATGCCAAAACATATATATCTGTGTTGTGTGTGCACACTGTTAAATTTTTTTTTTGCTTTTTAAATATAGAAATAGCTTTTAAATATAGAAATAGCTTCCATTTCCCTTGCTAAATCATGGTTCTGTGAATCTCTACAAGTTTACTATTATCCTCATTGGATTTAAGTGTTAGTCTGATCCCTGAGTTTATACTGATGTCTGCTTTGACAATGAGTGAGTTCCAGCAGTTCACTAGCTTCCGTGCTTTCTGTTACGGAATGGGAAGACTAGCATGCAAAATAGCTGGTAAATAAAAAAGAGGCCCTTTTGGTTATGGACAGAAACACATGAGTCGGATTTGGTAAATTACATTTTTCTTCAGATTGGACATAATTTTCTATCCTCAATATTTCTCAAGGCCTTTTATGAATTCCAGCTTCTGTCTTTTCTTGTATTTATGGTTTCACTAAAATCCTCAGGTAGCGAAACACCTGCACTCATGAATCATTTGCAGATAATAGTGGCTCAGACACTCTGTGTCCAAATTGATAATGGGTATCTGATCCAAAGCAATGCCTATTTTTTAAGGTCTGTATAAGAAGTTCATGGGGGAAAAAAAGCCCTTTCTCTCTGATCTCATGTTTATTATCACATCCAGTAGTTAGTATCCAAAATGTAGAATAAGGCAAATTAGAGAGCTACTCTGTTGTTTGAGTCTCCAAATTGCTTTATACAAAGCGTATCTATTCCAGACAGAATCCCTGTATGTCATGCTAAATGTCTTGTGCAAAATGGAGGTTATATGTATATTTCTTCTGTATGTCTGCATCCTTCCTCAAGTATTTGAATCAGGATTTATGAAACTATATTTTTTGAAAATTATATTTTCACTTAAAAAGGATTTAATATATGATTTATAAAAACCATTGAATTTTTAATTAATATTTAGTGTATTTTTAAGTGAGCTAGTATTCCATTTCATTAAGGTGTAGATTGACATATGTGAAATATTTTATAAGAGTAAGAAAAGCTAATTCCTTTCAGGGAGTAATGCTGCTTTAATCATTAGCTCTTAGTCTGTACTTTGCATGAGAATCATCTTGCAAACTAGTGAAAAATGTAAATTTCTGGATTATAACCATACAGATTTGCAATAAGTATGTCTGGAGTAGGGATTTTAGATAGATAGATAGGTGAAAGCCAGATAATTGTGATGCAGAGCACTTAGAGCAACATGGAGGCCTTCAAAGATGCCATTGACTTTCTGATAGATTGTAAACGGATGAATTTTAGTTTCTGACTCATGGATGCTGCCTACATCTTCTAGTATCTGTCCGACAGACACACAGGCCTAGCATGCACTATGACGGTGCCGACAGCGTGAATTTCTCACGATCCCCAGTCTCTTATCTAGCTCCATTGGTGGCTGTGGGAACAATGTATGGCTTTTCCTCACTGCACCACATGCTGTTCCTCTGCCTGAAGCATGGTCTCTCTCCCCTCTTTCCTCAACCTCAACTCAACTGTCACCTCCCTAGGAAAGCCTCTCCTGGCCTCGCTCAGGATCCCTGTGTTAGGGGTGCTCAGCCTACCATGCGCTCTCCTTGTACAGCCCTTGTCACAATTGCAGTTTTTGTCTGTGTGAATGTTTATTACTTGCCTTTCTTACCAGACTCAAATCTTAGTAAGACACAGACTATAACTTCCCTTTTGTTCGTTTCTTGTTGTATCCTGAAAGCTTACTACAGGGCCTGCACATAGGCTCTTCGTCAATATGCGTATGGATGAGTACATTGCATTTAACCCTTCAGCTCACTCTCTGTTGTATATGTAAGGATGGTAAGGTTAGGTATTAAGCTACTGGTGTGTTAGTTGAATGAACATTTGAAGGACAAAGGATAAAATAGCATCTCAGGAAACTGTAGAGGCCTGGAAAGTAAATGCTGAGAGGGGGAGAGTCTAGGCACTAAACAATATCCCTTAAACTGTGGAGTGTGAGAACATTTCAAAAGTTTTCAAAACTGTTGAACTGTTAGTGCCAAATATATCTATTTACTAATTTGTAAATAGGAAGACATGTTAAAGTACAAAATTTTAACAAATTCAATTTTATTTCATGCAAATCTTGCTCTGTATTGGCAAGGCTTAACATTGATACTACTTGTCGTTTCTTCTTCAGGAAGACAAGGGGATAAGTTTAAACAGGATCAAGTGTTTATTGTGTGCTTGGGGCCAGGCACTGTGTTTATACTTTGCATGTAATTTCCCATTTAATCTTCACAACCAGCCTATGAGTGGCAAGGAGTGAGATCAAAAGCTCCAGAGAACATCCATCCACTCAAAATCATATCTTACTTTTTATCCAATTTTTTGTTGTGTTTTAGATTCCTAGGTTAAGACCCTCAAGTCCTGACCCTTGAATTCTTGTATTACTTAGAAAAATTCTATAATAAATAGCAATACCTCATAGGAAAAATAAGAAAAAGACATCATGATGCCTTCAGAGCACAGACTCTGGTTCTTTACTAATCTGGCTCTGCCTTTTCTTGGGTTTTGGTTTTATCCTTAGGCTAGTGTCCCTCAGGATAGCGCTACACCGCCCGGAGGTAAGAAGCTCTCATCTTGAGACTTTTTTTTTTTAACAAAAGTCTTCAGATTAACATTGATTGCTCTAGCTTAAATTGCATGTCCACTTCTTGAGCCAGTCATGACAAAAGAGAGAATGGGGTAAATAAGCTTAGTCATGTCCCATGTGTTGCCCCCTGAGACACAGGAAAGTCAGTTTTTCTTAAACCAAATAGAAATTATAGCAATAGAGGTGATTTGGGGAAAGAAATCCATGCATCAACTGTTTTCCTCTTGAAAAGTGCTTAATTAGTGGGAAGGTGAGCAGTGGTGGAGAATAAATATATTTGGGGACAATATTTGAAAATGTTGTTCTTGTCTGAACATACTTTTAGATAATCCCACACAATGGTAATTTTAAAAAAATACTTATATTTTTAATCTTTAGGAAACTTGGTCTATTCTCAGTTGCATTTGAACACCATTTAGGGAAAACATATATATTTTTTTAGATAGATAGCTTAGGCTATCTTAAGGTGCCTGTATATTTGAATATTTATAAAGGTGAAATGAATATTTTATAGCATGTTGAATAGTGCTATTGGACTAATTATTTCTTTTTTCTCCTTTGACAATAATGTTTGCTGTTGCATGTCTGTGTAATGCAGTTATTATACAATTGATAGATATAATAGTAAAAATTTATAGAAAGCTATGTACCCAGCATTGTTCCAGAGCATTATTTGTAATCCTCACCAAACCCAATGAAATAGGCATGACTTATCTCCATTTACCAGGAAAAGAAACTGAGGTCCCATAATAAGTAAGTGGCAATGCAGGAATGTAAGTGCAAACTTTCTGCTTCTAGAGTTCCTTCTCTAACCACTGGGTTACAGTTAGTCCAGGGTCATTCAAATAAAGAGGATTTTTCAACTCATTTTTGGATTAATGTTCAATTATTCTTTGGCATTTTTCCTTTTGGTTTTTCAATCAGGTTGTGTGGGGCCACTCACTACACATTAGTAATTTCCTTCAGAACAAAGAATACAGAGTAGAATCACATCATGTATTTAAGCATGTTCTCATATTTGCACTAAATCAAAGTAAGAAGTAAGGCTTAGAAAGCTAGATCACACTGCCATTGTCCAAGGTAACAGTTGGTGAGTCTGTAACAAAATGTTTTGATTGAGACCGCTAGTTTCGAATGAATTCTTTGGCAAAAAGTATCCTCACTCAGTAGTGTTAAATATAATCAGGATGCTCTTTGTTAACTCTGGAAAGTAATTCTCCTTGACAACTTGATGACAAATAAAAAACACAATCATTCTTAATAACTTTGATCATTATTTGTCCCTCTTTAGGAATTAGCCAATATTTACTCTATTACCATAACAAGGACAATAACAAAATCATTGATGAAATACTTTTCCCTCAGAATTTTGGAATGAAGTTGAATTTGTCTCAGTTAATTCAGTCAGAGGCACTCAGAATATTGATACCATCTTTGTCATTTCATAGACACCTCTTTTTTAGCTATCTTTGAAGAGGGGCAGCTGCCGTTGTAACTGATAGATTCATCTATTTGTCAGTCTTTACATCTGTGTCTTACAAACTATGCCTACACACCGGTGACTCAGCATGTTCATACAGGAACCTCTGCTGCAAGTGCCTTGTGTTTGCAGATCTATTAACATAGATACAATTACACTTCATCTTTTTAGCGCAGATGGATAGCAACTCCTCTTTCATGGTACAGTTTATTTATTCAAATTAAAGTTTAATTTCACTTGTAGATTTGATAATATGCTTACTCTTTGTTGATTCATTGTTCTCAAATGTCCAAACATTTTTATAGTTTTACACATCTCTCATGCATGAAAAATTGAGAATGTGTGTGTTGATTTGCTAGCAATGAGTCATGCACTGAAATCATACAGATTCTTTTGTGTTATTACAACCACATAAGCGCTATAAGCAGAAAGAAAAAATAGGCGTAGTTGGCCTGAAAGGAGGTGTTTTCAACGGCAACAAGCTTTTGAAATGTAATTGTTATGAAGGAAAAGCCTAGCTGAACACTGCATACATTAAAAAATATGTGCTAAACTAGTATAGTGATGTAGCATTCCCTAAACTGTTTTTGATTTCTGCATTTTTAGAACATGGAAAGTGCTGGGTTGTTTTGAGATTGAAATAGATCACAATCTTATGGTAAGTTATGGATTATTTTGTCATATGCCTCATGACAGTTACGAAAACACTTCAGGACACTAAGGAAAATTAGTGAATGGACAAGCATTTATTGGCATTCTCCTAATCCTTGATTTCTTTATACTTGTTTGTCTTATCAGTTGCATAACACAGATTGGAGGTAACATAATAAATTAGGGAACACATTGAGATTATGCAGATATTTTTTAGTTATAGTGAAATTGGGCTTGGAACTCATAAATGTAATAAAAGAAAAAGTTTTCTCACACACGATCATAGGGAAACTTGACTGCATGGCTTGAGCTCTTCATTGATTTGATTTGGTTTCTCATTGTTAGTTTTAAGTATGTTGACCTTCCTATTGATGGCCTAGATTTTGGTTTCCTTTTATGTGTTCTTCAGGATTTGCCCAGAAATGTGTAGATGTGATTTCAAACCCTTTGGTTAACCTAGCATCTTGTAATAACTGTTAGATACATAGCTATAAAACATCTTCGTTAATGGAATTCCTGCAGGAAAAAATTACTTTGTGCTAGCCTACAATTCTCTAGTTTCTAACTCTCCTTTTCTAATTAAAACATTTGTTTTTATAACGTGAAGTCTTTGATAGGCTATGTTCTTAAGAACACAAATAACCTGTTATTGTAGAAGAGTCTATTCCAAAAGGAAATAAAGAAAATTGATGAAGAAAAATCAAAAAGGTAGATAAATTTAAGCATTAAAATATGAACTTAACACTTGTTTAAACCTAAATGTTTAAGACAAACATTTCAAAGCAAAATAAAGGCAATTTCTCTTTGAATACCAACAAATAATAAGAAAGGTAGAAACGTGTCTAAACAGAGAAGGCATTTAAACTGATAGGAGAATGCAATGTATAAGGGATCATGAAAGCATTTAATATCATAATTGGGTATCAGCTTTCACATGCTCAAACATGCAGGTCAAATCCTTATTATATCAATGATATTTAAAAGTGCACCATGGAAAAATAGAACCAAATCACCATTTTGTTACAGATCCAATGATAACATTTATAACACTATTTAAGCAAAAAGTATATAACTTAATTCAACCTAAATAACATATTCAATTTGAGGCTACACACACCTCAGTAGGTATGTATATATGACATAGTCCCTTTTCTCTAGCAGCATTGATCTAGTTAGGAAGATAGAAACATGCATAGTAGCAGATGGTCCAGTGTGATAAGCATTGTCATAGAGGAACAAAGTGTTCCATGATGTGCCAGGAGTGGGGAGGGATTATTTTTGGGTGGTAAGGGCATGGGAAAGCTGTTTTTGAATAGGTGGTTTGTAAGGTGGACTTACGGTTTTTAGGTGGGGTTTGGAAAATTGATAGGGAGATATTTTACTATATTCAGAGAGTGTCCATGTTTAGATAACAATTTGAGAAAAGATGTATGGACAGTTTCAGAGGGTAAGAGATACTTGGGGGTGACTGAAGCCATAAAGTGTTGAGATCGCTGATAATAGAGATATAAAAGACATTGCTAAAGACTTTGAATGCTCAGCAGACTGGTTGGGGAAATTACTGTGCTAAAATGATCATGAACAACTTACATATGTGTTAAAATTGATATTGCTAACAGGATCAGGATTCAAGCTGATAGACTGAGCATATGTGCCCACAAGCCCTGCTGTCTCAAATCCCATAAGATGTCAGAAGGAGATGTATACACACACACACACACACACACAATGATATGAAAAACAAGAAGGAGGGCCATTAGTAAATTCAGAAACTATGAGGAATTTCCAGAAAATATAAAGTACGTAAAACTGAACTCATTAAAGCAAAAAACAAAACATACAGCTCCAGATACTTTCAGGAAAAATCTACTCTTAAGGGTAAGAACATTTCAGTGAAACTCCAAGCTCAGAGAAATACATTAAAAGGCTGGGGGTAGTTTGGTGGTAATGAGCCAATAATACAGTATGTAATTAATGACTTTAAGAAATTATATAAATATAAAATAAACTACATTTAAATCCTTGAATTAATGGAAAATTGTAAAATAAAAGGTGGACATAAAAAATGTAAGCATTACCATTAGAAGAATAATGTAGTAAGTGTAACTTTCAGATAATAAGAACTTGCCCTCTACAGACATAAATACCTATTATGTAAGTATATAACTAGATCACTATGTTATATTAGTGGAAAAAAAGACAAAGAGGTATGCAGAACCATCCAGAGATTGCTTCATACATATATGAGTATTTGGTGTGTGATAAATGCATAAGAAAATAATAATCTACAATGGGCTATTTAATCAATGTTGTTTGGTTAATTGGCTTGCCATTTGAAAAAATACAAAATAATATGAGATCTCAAATTGTTAACAGTGCTGGTTAGAGAATTGGAGTACAGGAAGCTTGAAAAGAAACTTTGAAAAAATATATTTTGAATGATTTTTTTTTGTATGACTATATTCAGGCATTACCTACATAAAAATCAAAAGGAAAAGCGAGGCACAGTGTTTCAGAAAGCAGCATCTTCTGACTTGTCACACATTAGTAAACCAAATATTTGCTGCTTCCTACTAGGAACCTAATACATCTTGGAAAATAAAAATATTGTGTTTTACAGATCAGCAGAGTTCATATTCTTATGTTGGGAAATGGTACTGAAATTATATTTACGTGTTGAGTTCAAATATTATTTCATTTTAAAATTACGAGTTTCATCTTCTCTCATTGCTTATGCACACTTGGAATTTGAAGTTTTTGCATAAATAAATGACTCAATCCTTCTGCAAAGCATGTCCTCTTAATCCTCAAGTTCCCTTGTCTTTTAATGTAGCTCAGGGGCTGCCATACATTAGGCACTCAGTAAATATTATGAGTAGAAATGGAACACAATGCTCTTACAGAATTAAATACTAGGTGTAGTTCTTATTCTTACTTTAACCCTTACTCTGACTTGGAGCAATTTACTTTAACCTCAGTTTTTTTCATTTTAAATGGGGATAAAATTACTTATAGGATTCATGTTTTGGGATGACAAAATGAAAACACTCTGTAGAGTACTTTGTGTGTACTAAATATTCAATTACTGCTAGGTGCTATTCCTGGAAAAGGATTATCCAGTAAGAAAATTTTCAAATTTGGACAAGGATGCTTATGATTCTTCTGCATCCAGATTGTGTGAGGCTTTACCTTTATACCGATCGCCTGGGGGGAGAGGCTGAACTTGCTATTACTTGGCCTCTGTTGGAAGATGAAGAAAGGCAGATCCAGTGTACAACATGACACACTATTTCCAAACCACTTGACTTGTATTTCATGTTGTTCTAGCATTCTGCAGCCATGTTGCTTATCTTGATCTTGTGTTCCCTTGTCACCAGTTCTGGGATTGACAGCATGCAGTGGCCAACCCAGGAATGATACTAAGGTTATACCTTTGCAGACTTCAGTTACAGCCTCCAGAGCTTTGAAGCAAATCCTCTGAAAGAGTAATTTCATCTCTGCTCTATTGCATCAGACAATTACTGCTCCTCCCTACTTCCTCACTGGTGATGGCTACTATGCTTGTAAAATTCTCTACAGATGCCAACCTTAGAGGAGCTATGACACTAAATAACCCAGGAGTTGAGTTGACTTATTATGTAGAGGAGATGATCAACTAGTTGACTGCTTGACTCATTATCAATTATTTTTGTGTGTATGTTATATGTGTGTAGCCTTGACATCAACTCAGAATAACAGTGTTGGAGCAACCAGGAGCATAATGCAGTGAAAGGGAGCATACCATGTGTAGCAGCCCATGTTCTAGACCTGGTTGCTTCAGATTGTTCCATTTATTTACTTTATTCCATTTTATTTTTTCCATGCATCAGTTTAGAGCTGTACCTGCCTGGAGTTCCTGTGAGTGTCAAAGAAATTAACGATGTAGAAATATTGTTAGCTTCTAACCATCTATACAAGTGTTAACTCTATCGACATCCCAAATGTATAGTGAAGTGCTTTTATTTTATAATTGAGGGGTTTCAGGGAATTGTAACTATGTAAATGCTGGAAAGTTTACCAAAATAGATTAGATTGCTGAACAAAATATAACCTTGATAGATTAAGGTCATCAAAATTGTGTGTATTTATGTCCATAAATTCTGTAAGAGCAGAAGGATTTTGATTCTCAATGGGACTGCCAATGCCCAAAGCTGTGCTCAAAAATATTTGCAAAGTGAATAAATATAAGTAAATGATGTCTAGCTATACTTAACCACTCTGTCCTGTTTTGCCTTACCTAATTTTGCATGGCTTTGACAATCATAGAAACATTCTTGTGTGTCTTAGACACATACACACTCATACATTGACTCTTCAATTTTAGCATCAAGCAATGTTTAAACCAATAATTTGAGAAAGGTGCCCTTTATTTATCTGGTGGGTAAAGTCAGAAAAAGAGTCTGTAAAGCCTTTGGTGCAGAACAGGATTTTCTCTGCACATCAGTTTTAGATGATATCTGCAATCAAAGGGACATATGCTGTTCGTATGCTTCCTCTGTACTTCAGAACTGGCTGTGACCCGGAGGGTGTACGACTGCCCTTATGTGGTTGCCTAGAAACTTTGCCACACAAGTGTCAACTTTCTTTTATGGCTCTAAGGGAGAAGGAGCCTCACAGAGAGCTCTAGACTTTGTAGAGGGGGTGGAATGTCCTTGTGTGTTTTAAAACAAGTGTCTCACCAGGAGATAATGGTTGAGCTGTGGGTTATAAATGATGCATTTTGTTCTTTTCGTCTTGCTGATGGCACAAGGGAAAAAAAAAGTTCATCTCTCACTTATCAAAATACTGTGACATTTCTTCTTCCACAGGAAAATTTTCAATCACAACCTTCTGCAGCAACCGACACCAAATTTAACAATTGTAAAACTCTACAGTGTCTCATTAAAACCTAGCTTTGACCTCTATTCTCTTATGTACATACCTCACTTAAATGAAAACCCACACACAGACCACTGAAATTTGCTGTTACTTTCTGACTTCAATTCTTTAGGAGCACATCTACCACTTAGAATGCAAAAAATCTTTGGTCCTTGTTACATTAATAGTATTTTTTGTTGCCCTCAGCACAGTTACTTCTAAGTGGTCAGTTTTATTAGGTCTATATGCTTTGACGAAGACAGGCTTTACAAACATTCCTTGAGGATAAATGTATTTTGAAAGATATTTAGAAATATGATAAAGGGAGAGGGCTGTTCTATGCCAGTCACCTGATGAATATGCCATGAATGTTAAATTTTAATTGCAATCATATGTCCATTTAGGTGTAGATAGTTATTTGACAAGAGAGATTTTTGCTCTCCAAGCAGTATGTTTCATGTGTAAAAACTAGAGTAGTGATTTTCTCAGTGTCAGATCAGTAGGAATAAGGGTTGTGTAACTCAATTTTCAAGTACAGAGTACTAGGTGGTTAGGTGATAGGATTCCCATGTCCTTACTGAGATTAAATTGATTTTGTAACTTTATTAAAATAGATGCAGCATATAGGATTTCATATCCCTCAGTTGATGTAGAAATGTTACATAAAACATATTTCCCAGCTATCTAAAGGACAAACTGATGTGGTGAAGTGCCCAGAGGGTTTTTAAGAAAGCTGCCCTAACAATAGTGTGAGCTTACATCCACAGCAGCTTCCTTGCAGATAAAATACCACATAAAATAATCAAGGCCTACATTTTGAGTAAATGTTAATGTATAGACATATTTTTATCAATCTGCTTAGCCTAAGTGCTCAATAAATATTTGTGAAATAGAGGATCCTACATGGATGTAAAGTATATCCATATATATGTAAACCATATATATACATATATTTTTTTGATACTTTTACAACTATCAAATATTTCCTGATACATTAATTATATACTTACAGGAAATTGAGATGATGGTGCTGTTTTTTTTTTATTCAATTGCAGACTTTCATAATACAGTTAACTGAATTGACATTGTGCCTTTTTTATAACGATAAATTCTTCTTCCTCTTGAAATCCTTCTCATTCAGGTCTTACAGTTTTAACTGTTTGTTTGCCCCTCAAAACATTCAACATTAACATACTACATCAAAAACCTTCTATCTAATGCTAATTAAACTTGATGCACATGTTAAAACCACAGAAAAGCAGGAAAAAATAAGGACATAAAATGAAGATTTGTATTCATTCACACTGCTGCCTGTTACTTTTTACTATGAAGGAAAGAGAGGAAAATCATTTCATGCAGATAAATGTTCAAACCTGTTGTGGATAGAAGACACATAGTTTAGCATATGTGTGTTTAGCATAGGTTTTCATCTGTTTAAAAAGTTTTTGTCCTACTAAATCCAGGGACTAGCTGGCTAGTTTCTTTTATTTTTTATTTAAATTTATTTTTGAAGTTTTAATTTTGAGTCTTGTTAAAAACAGTGAGAATAGTGATTAACAGTGAGATAAATTAAAATGGAGATAGGAAAATGAAAAGTGTGTTTAGGGTTTCAAGTAATAATAGGAACTTATGTTTAAGTTCCATGGTGGAACTTATAAACTCAAGCTGAACCAATGATTGAGTCTCATTAAAAGTGGGCCACCCAGACCAGATGTCTCTTTCAATGCCCTCTGTTACTTTTAAGGTGTTACAGGCTTGTAAGATTTTGGAATTTTGGAAAGCCAGAGCTGGTTCTTGGATTTATGTTGAACTTTAAGACCATGTGATTCCAAGCGTCCCAGCCTCAGCACCACTTGTTAGGAATGTAGAGTCTCAGGACCCCTACACTGACTGAAACAGAATCCGTATTTTATGAAGATACAGCCTGAGTTCAATTATGAGCAATCATAATTAGAATTATGTCTTTATAGAATTTTATTGCTTTAAAGGATCTTTAAAAAACTCCTTTATTTTTAGTTTCATGGCTTTGGGAGATAGTTGTTTAGTACTTGCTGTGTCCCAGGTTTTAAAAACTCTGTGTTGTGTTTACTAAGATACATGGGATATGGTCCTCGTTCTGGAAGGTTTCTCTGGTGGGGGCAGGGGAATGTAAACTTGTAAGTCAAACATAGTGTGGGGCCGGCTTTTTTAGAAGTACATATGGAGCGCTGCGGAGGACGCCCATGAGTCTGTATGGGAGAATCAAGGAAGCCTTCCCAGGCACTGTTATTTTAGAGTGGAGCCTTGAGGGATGTGAGTGTTTCAGTAGATCTGAATCTCAGGTGTACTGAGATTCTGCATTTCTAACAGACTGATGAGCTCTGAAGGAAACTGACACTTAGAGCCTTGCATAAACGGGTACCACAGACTGGATGCTTTAAACAAAATTTATTGGCTGACAGTTCTGGAGGCTAGATGTCTGGGATTGGGGTGTCAGCAGGGTTGGTTTCTTTGGAGGCCCCTGTCCTTGGTGAGTAGATGGCTGTCTTCTTCTGATGTCTTCATGTGGCCTTTCCTCTGTGTATCTCTAATAAAGGACACCAGTCTTACTGGATTGGGTCCACCCATATGACCTCATTTTATCTTAACTACCTTAAATGCCCTATTTCCAAATACAGTCACATTCCGAGGTAATGGGAATTAGAACTTCAACATATGAATTTGGTGAGGACACAACACAGATCAGCCAATAGCACCGAAGGAATTTTGAACATAACTTTGCCATCAAATATTGCATAAATTACTTTATTTATATGATTATTATAATTACTCTATATTCTAAAGCTGAAATGTAATTACAGAGTTTCAAAGTTAATAGCTGGTATATCAAGTAAAGTGACACGTTTTGTTTCTAAATGGATGCAACCCACATATTCACAAATTCACTGTCAGCTGCTTTATGCTCTCTCAGCAACACAACACCCAGCTTTTTCTTTCTTTTTTTTTTTTTTTTATTACTTGTGGTCAGAGCCAAGTGAGAAAATCTACTCAGGAAGAAACGTTCACCAAATAAAGTGAAAATAGAGCAAGAAGATGAGCCCAGTTTATGGAGAAAAACTGCCACTTTGATTTTTAGTTCATATACCTATGAATATGTTTAGATAAAATATGTGAAAAGATGAGATTCATGACCAAAGTATGCCTATCAATTTCTTAAATATGATTAAAAATTGAGCTATCATGTCAACAAACATACTGTGATTCACAGGATGACTGCAGTCTGTGGCACGTGATGTCAAGAGGCATGCCGAAAGTGCTTGTCCCCAGTGGGAGACTTTCTAATAACTTCGCAAAAGCTGTTACTATCCTATGAAACCAGTAATACCAGACTCTCATAATCTTTACCAAAACCTAATAATCCTTAGTGGATTAGCCCATGAAAGCATGGTACTCTGCCACATACATCCATTCTGGATCTTTTGCCGTAACATGCATAGTGGTTAGGTCATTTGTAGTTCGGGCTGCCGCAGCAAAATAGCACAGACTGGGGGCTTAAACAACAGAAATTTATCTTCTCATGGTTCTGGAAGTCTGAGATCGGAATGGTTCTGGTGAGGATCCTCTTCTTGGCTTGCAGACAGCCTGGTCTGTGCATGTGCATGGAGAGAGAGACAAAGAGCTCCCGTCTCTCCTCTTAGAAGGATCCCAGTCTGATCATATTAGGGCCCTCACCTGGTGTCCTCGTTGAACCTTAATTTATTCTTAAAGATCCTATTTCCAGATACAGTCACACTGCGGGTTAAAGCTTCAATATATGAGTTTTGGGGGACACAGTTCAATCCACAGCAACCAATAACCATTTATTGAGACACTAGTAAATGCAAGATGCTGTACCAGTTCCTGAGCTCTACAATATGTAAGACACAAGTGCAGGCAGTAGGCGAGCCTAACATGTTTGACTAGTGTTCAAATGCGATGGTGTTTACCACTTTCTATAAAATTTTATTTCAATTTCCTGATTGTTGCTCAATACATTTAATGAAATTTTGATATTTAGCCCAAACTACTGGGTTTTGGTGATATGAGCAACTGAGATAGCAGTTAAGAAGGTTGGTATGCAGGGTCGAATAAACTGGGCCACACTTTATATGTGCCTAATTTCCATCTTATGTTCATTTTCTAGGGCTGCTGTAACACAGGACTACAAACTGGACAGCTAAAAAACAACCCAAAACTTTATTTTCTCATAGTTTCGGAGGCTAGTGCTGTGAAATCAAGGTGTCAGCAGGGCCATGCTCCCTGTGGAACCTGTAGGGGAATCCTTCCTTGCCTCTTCCAACTTGTAATGGTTTTGACAGTCCTGGGGGTCTTTGGTTTGTAGAGTCATCACTCCAATCTTGGCTTTGTCACAACACAGCCTTCCCCTGTGTGTGTCTGTCATTCCATGGCCATCTTCTTATAAGAACACAGTCGTATTGTATTAGGCATGCATTGTCCTGCAGAATGTCCTCATCTTGGCATAATGACCCTACTTCAAACTAGGTACAACTTTGAGGTTTCGGAGCATTAGAATTACAACATATTTTGGGGGGCAAGAGGAGCACAGTTCAGCCCATACCATTTCTGAAAGGGAAAATACTTTGACAATCAATTTTGAAGCAGGGAAACCTTTTGTTTTGACAAAAATATGCGGAGTATACTACCTACCTACTTTCCAAACTCTTGCTAAAGATACCCCAATAAAAGTACTTAAGGTATTAATAGTTTACATAAAAATAAAATTCCAAAGAACTTTGCTGCTTTTATAGTGGCTCATTAAAAATGTCCAAATAAATTACTGTTTCTGTTGATAGTTTCAAAATCAAATTTGAATTCTATACAATGTAATTATGACAAAGAATTGTCTACAAAAGGAATGCCTTGTTTTATATGTTAATATTATTCCACAAGTTGTATGAATATTTAAAAGCCAAATTTTTGAATGTCTCTAGAACTCCTATCAGAAATTCAGGATTGAATCACTTTTAGAAAACATCCAGTTTTAGAAAACATTTGTTTCCCTCACAAAATAGTAACAAAGAAGGTCAGATGTGACTGTGACAAATTGAGTATTATTGGTTTTTGAATTTTACTGTATGATTCCTGCCTTTTAAAGGAAATCACTGTTCCCATGTTTTAAAAAGCTAATGGAAATGTTAAAATTTTTCTTTCCAACATGCTACTATTTTCCCTGATGTTATTAGAAAGAAATGCATTCTTGCATACATAATTATTTTGCTCTTCTTTCTTGTGGAATAGAAAAGATAAAACATTGACAAATTCCTGTTGACTTGTATGTAGTGATTATACATTTCACACTTCTGTTACATAATTGTGCCCAATAGATGATGTAATTGGGGTCCCTAGGTATACCTACTCTGCTGGGCATAATTCTAACTTATTATTGCAAGTTTATTGAAGTTATGGAAGAAACTAGAAAATAAGGGCGATAATCAGTGGCATTAAGTAGTTGTGACTGTAAGAAGGATAGGATGTAGCTAAAATCCCAATGGTGGAAGATTTGTTTGTGCATCTGGAGGGAAGGGATGTCTGTATCACTGCATCAGTATTCAGAGCCATACCTTTTTTTTTCACAAGTTCTTGAAATGCTCCAGAAATTGAAGAATGTGTAGAATTAATAAATCTGATTCATACAGACGAATGTAGGAGAGATAAGTTAGCTTTGAATATATTTCTCGACATTCATATTACACAAAATAATCACGTAAAAGGCCCTTGTATGAAATCCAAGTAACCTGAAACTGCTTTCCTTAAGTACCACTAGAGTAAAGACCATAAGCATAATATTTGTCTTGCCTATCATATAACTCATAAACATAGCCTAATCAGACTGGCCCAAAAAAGACAATCTCATGAGAGAAAATGTTTATAGGTTTTGGTGAAAGCTGTGACAGTATAGATAGGAATCCCTTCTGGTGGGTCAAGATGTACTTCAAAACTTGTACGGGCTAACCAAAGAGATAAAATACCAACTTTACTTTCCAATTGCTGATTGATGAGGAATGTGTGACTTGTTAAGGCAATCTTCAGAAAAAATTAAAAGACTTTTCATGTGTTTGGATAAGTTTTATATAAAGAAAACATATTTCTGGGGAATTTAGAAGCTATATTATACCAGTTAACATCACGCTTTTTTCTTATAAGATCAGCAGAATGGAGAAACCTATAGGTTAACCGTGTAGATAATGCCCAGGTGTTACTTTAAACTCCCTAAACCCTTGTTTCCCTTCCAGCCATTCCTGCCGCCCTCCCTTTCTCCCTCTTTTTCCTTCTGTCCTTTCTCTTTCCACCTCTCTTTCTCTTTTACTTGCCTGCCGTTCCACAAAGAAGATACATCAGTTCTATAAGAGGAGGAAAGCTCTCTCTGAAGAACTAGCCTGAGGTTGAATAGGAGTTAATTAGTCAAAAAGAGAAAGAAGAATATTCAGGCAGAAATGACAGCCTGTGAATCGTCCCTGGTGCATATGAGAGGCTCAGTGACAGTGAGTGCAGCTGAAATACAGAACAAGAGAACAGGGAAATGACCACACCACTTCAGAGATGTCAAAGATTTTGCCTTTGTCTTAGGAGTGATGGGAAGACAGTTTTTTTTGAGCAAGAGGTGCTGGAGGAGATGATATTTACTATTTGAAAATGACTGCTTAGGTTATAG
The DNA here is from genome assembly GCA_032199065.1 of Smutsia gigantea. NCBI lineage: Eukaryota > Metazoa > Chordata > Mammalia > Pholidota > Manidae > Smutsia > Smutsia gigantea. Next base: position 398 of record JAVSCE010016671.1, on the reverse strand, counting down.
TGTGACTCACAAATTGGAGAGAGTCAGGAGCATGCCTTCTTACAAATGACCAAAGGAAGATTTGTCTATAGTGACAGCAAGTTTTCGGAGATTAGTAGCATTGAGATCACTAGATGGCATTTTCCTGATACGTGGCGTTATCTCCTAAGAAACAGCATTTGGCTCTTATAATTTTCCCCATAATATTCAAATAAGGTCTTAAATCAAACATATGAAGGCGTATCATTGGGGAATAAATAGACTGGAAATTCCAAGTGGCTTTGCTGTTGACCTCCTTCCCATTAAATAAATAACTACTTTACATTGTGATCCAGATTTCCATAGAATGAGCTTCATAATTCGTAAAATAAAGATAGTCTGTTTCCCAAGTAACCTTTGTGTTTCTATGTAGCATACCA